>QNGE01003692.1:9581-74952 GCA_008508345.1 Paragonimus westermani | reverse complement strand
CTGTCCACTGACAATTTCAATGTAACCATTCCATAAAGTCTGGTGCGAAGAAAGTGCGTGAGGTAAAGTAGAATTGTCGTTCCGCAAGCAAAATTGCGTGCTTAAGTCAAGATTTAATTAACTCTTGATGTGATTCACGTTTTTTGGTGAACATTATGAAAGTTGTAAAATGGATCAGAAAGAATAATCTTGCCGAACAAATCGGAGATGTAGAACAAATAATGTCCTGCTAACAGAAACTGTTCAGGTTGATCACAACCACTGGGTTATGGTCTGAGTCACGTTTGTAAATCAACACTTAATGAAGTTTCACAACCTAGGTTAGACAGAACACGTAAAGACGCAGTAATTGGATTAATTTGAGAGATTCCTAAAACTACCGTCCACTCGGCTTTCTGTTCAACCTCAGTCACTAGCACAGAGCAATGTTTTCAAGATAGGTGGTCAGTTAGCGAAAGGCATTGCGCACTTGTGCATCAATTTTTCCTGTTGAAATCTTTGTGCTTTGTTCGCTAACTGACTGACTCAAACAAAGGCTAGGCGGACCATATTTGGATGTTAGTTCAAGAGTGAACTTCTGGAAGCAGAACAGATTCTGATCTTCAGTCCTTTATCGGCCCAATCAATATGTACTAGGCGGGTGCTTTAGGACTGTCACCTTGCTAGACTTTAGGGGAATAGGTGTTGGGTGAAATTACCTACTTTATTTTTTCCCATAAAACTGTGAGTTATATTCGTCAAGTTTCCAAGTGGACTGAGGAAATGGAATAGTTAAATGTGAGGAGTTGGGAAAAAATGCATTCTTTGCAGCAAACCTTTACAAATTGTCACCTCAAGTCAGCTACAGACGATAGCTCATACTGGACGCAACGTACATACTATTGTTTACCACAGGCATACTTTTGGTTTTTTCTCAATATCCATCTCCAATGAATACGACTCAACTCGCGGCCTTTGTTATGTACTCAAGTGAGAACCAACAGTTTCGCTCATTTATGAGGAAGGGAAATTTGTAAGTATTATGTTTTTACTGAAATTCAATGAAAGTGTATATGCTGATCGGACGGGTTACATCGCCAACCTCTTGGTCGCAGGTCGCACGCAGTTTGCAGCTAAAGTAACTATAGCTTACAACTGTATTGGATCCAGTGTTATTTGTGTACACGTTTACCATGGCTCCCTGCTTTCTTCAAACTCAACAATATTACGTCATATGTTCGCCACTTTTAAACTTGCTAGGGACTTTTGAACTCTCGGAGAAAGCTCTCCGAATTATCACTTCTGTCTTACATTCTGGGTGTTAGTATGTTCTGTCCCATTCTGTCCAAATCGCTGATTACCGATATGCTCACATCTCGAAACCCATGAGGCGATGGATCAGGAGTATATCCAAATTTGATCATGGTTCATCGTTTTGTCACTCACCAACCATTCTCCTCTTTCCGCCTGCTCATGACAGAGAAACAAATCGATCGATCTATCAACAGCCAATCCTCCTAGCTACTGTTACGCTGATCTAAATTTTACACGTATGTGATCTTGACACAACAATTTTCCAGTAGATTCATCTGTTCTGGACTGTCACTGTTGGCCGTGAGCATTTCGTTTACTCGTATAGAAGATAAATAATTGACGCCTTTCATAACCGGACCCTATCCACATGTGATCACAGATTCTTTAGTACTGTAGACTTTTCAGCCGGCCAACTTGAGGTTGAAAGACTGGACTGAAGCTTCGCTCATGTCAACGTTTATTAGCAGTGCATATCTTCGCCTCGACCGTGATTTCAACTCCGACTCCTGTTGGCATAAAGTAACTGTGGTGGCCATCATATCACTGATTCTATGACAAATGCGGCAGAATTAACATAAACGAGTGCTCGGTAACATTCATTAATAACTTATGTCGAGGTTGCCCGATCACATCAACAACAAACAGTAACTGTCATGTTAACTCCAAACAGTGTCCCGCACATACAACTTCTCTTCAATCAGAACCCATAGATTAACAGACTGAGAATAACCCAATGTTAGGAGCAAGTTGTAATAATCTACGTTTCAACCACCTCGAGTGGCCTTCCTCAGAAGTGTTGTTACTATCCTGAGGAGGGCCGCCTGAGGTGGTTGAAACGCAGAGTGCAACAACTTACTCCTAATGTTGCGATATTCTCAATCTGTTTCTAACTAGCATGCTAAGCGCCACGCCAAAACAGTTTGAATTCATTCTTACTAAATTTGTTACGGATATCTTAGAACTCACAGAATTCATCAGAAATTGTTAGCTATCGTGATAATTACCTACGTATATTCCTGGATTTTGCGCGTACCAATTTATCCTCAATTGTTGTATGAATTGACCACGAAACCATAAGTAACGTTCTGAGCTCTTTCTGAAATTAACGATCCGAAGTGACTACGCTCTGCTCACTCTAGTGTGTTTACTGGCCTAGATAGGGATTGGTGGAGTTTGGAGCAATTTCAATTGTAGATTGCTCATCCTCACTTCTTAACTAGCATTTTTATCAGCCACGAATTGAGTAGATCATAACCGATCAAGTCTTAAACTGTGGAAAACAATTGAATTGCCCTTCTCTGTTTGTACATATCACAAATATGTTGAATCCTCAAAAACAGTAGGAGACACATCTGATCGACACATTCTCTTCGGTGTTCAGTGACTCGTCCATAAAGTGTTTCAGCATTCGTCACATTACGCGGGAAATTTTTATTCTGTGATCGATAACCTTAAACTGATAATAAGAGTCAGAAATTGCAATCAATATGTGCACACCTGTCTGGAGACTTTCACTGATAAAGTTACTCTCAACATATGTAGGTATCAACTAGGTGAAACGGATTTACCGCAAGAACTCAAAGTACCCAATGCATGAAATAATTACGCAAGAGGTGAATGTTAACAATCGCTTACCACCTTCTTCTGACTGAATCGCACTGATTGCTTGGTTGATGAGTCTGATGGCATCTATCGTTAAGAATACACCATAAACGGTTTGAATTAGGAAAAACCGATAGCGCGTTCTGAACACCCTAATATTCACGCCAATATAACACGAGTAAATGACGTCTTAAAAGATTCAAAAACTGCATATACCTCTTAGCAGCTTTCATTGTCAATAATGTATATCTAATCGGTGTACTTGTTCATTCGTTTTAGCTCCGTCACGGATAAACTAGCAATTGACTATTTATATATTCCAAGAAGTAGTTTCACTCACCCGACCATAGTTGAACAGATCTAGAAACTGAACATCACTCACATCCGGCGTTAGCCCTAACATTCATACATGTACACTTTCCAGCCTCTCTTGTCTAAAGCAAGCAACGGGTTTACATCGGTTCCGATTTACCCCTCGTGTACACCTTTACCACGATCAGGATTCAAACTCGATTGTCATTGGATATGAGCGTTGACCAATGCACTAGTGACCTCACGTTAAACACAATCGAATTATCTCATCGGAGCATTTCACCACATCAAACCGTTAACAAGGCCGGGATGTGTTCGACTGAACAATCTACCTTGATTCTAAATCTGTGAGTGATATTCAGTTATGTCCCAACTGAAACTAAGTGAGCTCCGGTTCTGTCAAGTGAACCTCAAAAGTAAACCTTGCATACCGATGTTAACCTTTTGAGATGAACAAAGTCTACTATTGATTTTTATGCCAACACCTGTCAAATGTGATTGACACTCCACCAAATATTTCATCGGGCCCTGAAGAACAGATTATCGGTCGATATCAAAAGTGATGAATTATTTTCAAATCTCCTGCCCATAGTGCCACCGCAATTGCGGAACCGATCCTTCAAGCTTGCTGGCTTTGTCTGTTACACGTTGGTAAACCTAACACACGTTTATAGTTGGGTTGTAAGCCAGACTTATCTAATAGTTATACCTGTATTTCACTCATGATACCATTTACAAGCTAATGCTATCCAACTTCTAGTTTCAGTCGTTTTGTCGATTACACTCTCCATTACCCTGCGTAACCATGGCGCTCTTTGAACGTACTTTTCTCACTTGCTGTTTGCAATATGTTATTAGTACACACAAGGAATAACGTACCTCTACCATCTAAACGGCTTATAGTGAATAATCTTCAAATGGCAGAAACATTTCATGAAAATTGGTTACAAATTTGATCAGAATGGATTACCCTGCGAATTCTGAGAAACACTGATTACGTTGATGTAGTCGTATCCCAATTTTTCTCGCTCACCTAAAAATCAGATAACACAGCCAGCACTTCCGTGATAAAATCAACTTTGGGCCAGTTTCTGTAATCATGTTAGTACGTGACAGAAAATACTACTATACATGCATAGTCACGTTTACACGTCAGTAGGTCGGTGCTCGAAACAACGATCAGCAATGTGTAGCTTGTATGCTGCTACTGAGTCACACTCATCCTGAACCGAACTAGATCAAATTAAAGACTGCTGTTCACATTGAGATCGATGAACTCGTCTTTATTCTATAGTGCCTGTAAGATTTGACGTTTCCCCAACGGTCAGTGGTTAACACAAAGAAAATCCGTCAGCTTGACGTGTTTGGTAATGTGATCACATACAGATGACAAAATTCAGCGAGTTCTCAACTAGTGATTTTTACGCACTAATTGTTTCAACCACTATCTCGTCTAATTAGATGCGTCCACACAGCTACGGAGACTGATCCATATTGAAAAAACATCTTTAGCAGGTAGTCGCAATGCTAGTGGTTTTTCAAAAATGCTAAACCAACAGCAACATGTTTCAGCCATAAACATTTGAGATTGGACAATATACGTATGCTTTCAATATCAACTTCTCTTACTGTTTTAGTGAGATTGGGCTTTAATGTCGTGATAGCAACAGTAAGTGGTTTCATCACGTTTTAGAGAATGTTCAGGTTCATGCTTACCGGCTGGCTTACCATGGCTATCGGTTATCTTTGGCAGTTTTATTGCACATGTAGCATGTGACGAATTAAATGAACTAATCCAAATAGTCGTATGCATTGTGTGGATTTAGTTGTCAAGCGAAGTGACGAAACTTCTCTGAACTGATCTAACATCGGCTACTATACTGACAGCTAGTCCAGTTGTGATGCGGTATCCCACGCGACCCTGTTTCATGACAAGCTACCTTGGGCCAAGGCATAACACGTCGTCGGCTGAACAGGCTGAAAAGTTTAGGCATTAGCAATTTCTTTGCAGTGACCAACGCCAACTTAGAATGCAGTAGAGCCTTAGTCTTGCCTATCACAAATGTCCTGATATCATCGTCTTCCCAGAGGACATTTTAACTCTGATTGTTCCAATGACACCCAAAACTTTCAAGAATGTTCAAAATGGCCTCTGCTATCGAACAGCTGAGACCTCGGAAACTCTATCATCCACATCATCATAACATCACTCATCGTGCGCGCATGCTGAGAGCAATTAGGAATAGCTACTTATCGACAGGTCGAAAAACATTCAAATGCGGTTAATTTGTCAAGCATTAGCCAAGTGAGTGGGATCAATTCAGGTGGCAACTCTAACTCCAGCAAGATCGAAAGACCACTAAATACAACGAAACAACAGTAGGAACGTAGTTTTGAGCTTCCGTGTCCTGCAAAGTAGCTGAAATTATCGGCAACTGGTGAATGCAACAATCCATGAAACTGCACTCATACAAAATTTAACAAAATCCTGTGTGAAAAAATTAGCCTGATTTGTATATATTACGGAAACTCAAGTAGTAGCTCCTCAGTGATGTGAAAAAACAACGTGTAATAGCAATGAACTCAAATTACTCTGAAAACTTCGTCTGTAACCCTAAGGACTAGTATAATTCTATTGTACGAGCGCTTCACTGATCAAATGAAGGACATTTACAGCCGGTTAAATGTTTGTGACACACATTACACCTGTTTCTACCATCAAGTCAAAGGTTTTCAAGACTGCTGACAATAATATGTTTACTGGCTAACAAGTGAGGGTCATGTTGAATTTGATAGAACAAGTGGGATAATGCGGGTTTCAGCCGAACCAAACCAGCAACAGCAGCTTTACGTGGGTATGTAGCGATTGTTCTAGAATAGTGAGGATGAGCGATCGCACTATACCACCCACACCACTACTATTCAGTAGGGAGGTGGGCAAGAGCATGGATTCTGACATCGAAATGGAGGCGGGGAAAACGCAAGAAGGCACACTGGAGTGTAGCATTGCATGAAATGGTTTTTGCTACATGAAGGATATGAGCACTGTCGTCCGTCGTAGAAGAATTGGTTGGACCACATTTGCTTCCCTTTCTGATTCAAACTTCTTCCATGACTAGAGATAAGAAGTTCTCCTAACGTCATTGTATAACCGCCTTCTTCACGAGAACTCAACAAATATAAACTGTGCTTAACTACTGCCCTCCATTATATGCCGACCTCTGACCAAATCTAATAGTCTTTTTAGGTTGACATTTGTCTATCAGTTGTTCCTTTAATATGCTTCATCCATCAACATCGAGAAATCTCCATTTTTCCACCTTCCTAACTAGTGTTCCAAAAGCAGATCTAATTGGTTGATGACTGTCACGTGAGAAATATATAAAAAGCACACCTTAGACAGACCCGCAACTCAAGTGGACAAAATTTAGTCCAGTTAATTTAAACGATATCTTTGGCAATTATAGATGGTATCTAGTGTAAAGAGGTTGAGTTCGACGAACTCATCGATACCAAGTCATCCAATGATTCGCGGAAGGCTACAGCATTTTAGTACAGTCTTTAGTCTGGATGGAATACTGACGTAACACTGGTTTCTTTTATGACCAGTATCGGGGTAAGAGTTGTTTGCCATACAGCAAATCAAACCAGCTATAAGATGGGATCAACCAATCGACCGGAATACGGAAGTATTGGAAACAGTTGTATTTCTTCGTATTTCTGTTGTCATCTTGTCTAGGAGATAACTCATGGAAACTCAACAAAAGTGATATTTGCTTTGTGCCACAGTTTCTGTTTTGAACTTTATTTCGGAATATAACAAGGTTTTAAAATGAGTTGTCAAAGTCGGAGTCTTTACACAGATGATATAAGTAAAATTTTACAATCACTTCCAATTTTTAAGGTCTCTACAAAGGCTCCGAAGTGACCCCCCTTGGCTAATAAACAACCGCATTTGAGGGTAAAATGAATTTGACTTCACTTTCTTAACTGACCTATGGATGGAGAGACTGATGTGACATCGGATGGCCTTTCTACCTATACACCGTAAAACATTGAAGCATACAAGGCAATAAGAGAAATTTACAAAGTTTTTAGGTCGCGACGCACAGGGGACTTTGCCATCAAAACCGTCAAAATGAATGCGCATTCAGCATCTGTGAAGAAAGTCATCACATTTCATTGTTTTCAATTATCTGTTACCCACAAAAACCATTCTAAATATGAACGTTGCTTTATCAACGAGTACAGTTCTCAAGGTTAGTAAATGGAAGAGGTAATTGTCAAAAACTTCAACTCACTTTCAATTAAAGTTGAGCCCAACTCAATTAGAGAAGTGATTTTGGCTTCACCTGGTCAAAGCCGAAAAATGATGGACTCATTGCTTATGTGTAAAAACTCCGTCACAAGATCTTTACGGGCAGGTTAGTAATTTACAAAAGTTTTAGGTCGGGAATTTGAGCGACATATCCTGTCATACAAACTGAACATAACTCGCAGTCGATCGCAGCTGTCACATTCTCATAGACTTTCCAGTCGGCTCCTTTTGAGAAAAGCACTAGACTCGAGTTCCGTTTTCGCTTGGGCTCATCCGTAATCAAAATATCACTCAACAAGTTAATGATTTCTGTGATCTAAACCAAGGCTGTGACTACTGATCTGAGTGGATTTCGTATGCCTCCTAATCCTTACTCCCAGTTGACCACTCATGTGTTAACATGTGTAGTCAGCCCGGTAGACACACGTATACACAGGTGCAGATTCACGCTCAGGCAACAGCGTCCGAAGTTGGTCAGGAAAATCGGCTCGAACCACATGCCTATACAATTTGGCTAGTTGGTCTGACTGTATGATCACATGAGTGGTCAGTAAGAAATGACACACGCAGAAATACGGTACAACGAGCGCTGGGTCAAAGCCCGAATGAACGGGACAAATACAACTACACCAACCGTTGACACGTCGGTCCAGGCGGTAAACGTACATCATGGGTCTAAATTCATTCGGGACTTCTCTCCCTGCACGTTCACCGTTAAACTTCTGTCTTCTGAAGGTCTTCAATCTCATCGCAGTTTGAAGTTCACTAAAGGTTTTCTGGTCGGAGTGTACAGCCTGTTACACAGAGGCAAACACCAAATCGTTTGTCGGATTTGCTGGATGCCTCTTTATGTACCGGAAGGTTATCGAACATAAATACTTTCCACAAACCTGGCTGTTCGTGATACACTTTATTTGAGTACTCTTTTGGGAATTCATTTAATGTGTAACATGCAATCTTAGGATGTCATTCGTACTCAGAAGTATCACTATTTCAAGGTGAGCTGGCATATCAAAGTTAGGACTGTGTTATACAGGAGCCATTATATGCTGAACGAAACTATATTCAATCTCCCACTGATTCATGCGTAAAAGACGTTGTGATATGCTTCACCGAAACCCGATCACAGCATTCTTCATCTGTGGCATTTCAACCAAAAAAACGTAATCTGAGCGTTTCTTATATTCACATCTTTAAATTTAGAAGTGCAACTTTAGCTTGTTTATTCTACGGCTGAACACATTCAGGTGAAAATGCCGACTCCACCACTGATAAAAAGGGGAGTAGATCAAACAAACTTATTTCCGTGCCGTCGGCAAATTTTGTGAAGCTGCATGACTCGTTAACGTTTGTCGCCTTTTCATCTGCCCACTGTGTGACTGCGCACGCTTAGCAGGACTAGTAACTTTGAGTCGCTTGAGTATACATTCCATCAGTTACCACTGGTCGTTTGGTTGATTTCACTTACTGCACACGATAGCTGCTAGCGTTGTGTGTTGAACTCTCCCCAGCACATTCTCTTCTTATTCCGTTACTCTCCAAAACCGCTGTTCTCGTGTAAATCCCGAAACCTGACCTCGTTTGTTACCACCACTATGCAACATAAAAACTTTCATTGCAACTTCGTGACTGCAAACAATCATCGAAATGTGGAAACCCCCGATTTTTCACACTTTTCGCTATTGGTTATTTTGGTACAACAATACCCATAAACTGTCATTTTCACCAGCGTCTAATCAGATAGTTACTTGAGAATCTAACCTCCATTTTAGATAGACGGTCTCGGTTTCATGGCTGCCTCTCATAATGCAGAAGAATAATCGATAACAAACTACTATCTGATGATTAGTAGCATGAGGTCGAAATAAAATGAACATGAACGTCCCAAAGTATCTCCAACTGAATTTGGTTTATGAAAACAGCGGTAGTTACTCACTCGCGTTATGTTGAACCGTGGTATTTACATGTTCCACCAACAGCAAAATTAACTCGTCCAGATCTGTGATGTAAAGAAGCGTATTTTGAAAAGGCAGAAAATCGCCTAATGGTACATGCATTGTACACAGTCTTCAAAATGCAGCAATCAGTCATTACGAACGATTGAAGAAGACTTCTCAGCACTCATGCCATGAATTAAACTACTCCAATTAGACACTTCTTTTGAAACTGCTCAGTGTCATCTCATGGGATTTCTGTTGTATTTCTTAATCAGAAAGCCGCGCACACTTTTCACCGCGCCGTGCCAGTACACGAGTGTTCATAGCTGAAGATCCTCATTTGTTTCCTCATTAGTGCAGTGATCCCAGCTGTCTCCAAATGCGAACGATATGCCACAGCAAACATTCGTATCATTCGTGAACTTATCAACCACCAGATGGTTTTTAGCCTGATAAGCGGTATGCATATGCATTCCGTAATCTACGGGGCACTTACCCAACTCTATGTTCAGACTAACATTGTTTTTTGACTATAGGTATGACCATTTTATGTACGGTGATGCGGTTTTTACATTACGCAGCAGATGACAAAAATTTGGTGTGAACTAAATCTCACCATAAAACGATTTAATACAATAGTCGATAAAAAGGAACAACTATGATTGTTCCACTGGAATCTGGTTCTTACTGCTTGAAAGTAAACGGATACGTGACCACCATGTATCTTAGAATTTCACCAATAAGTTTCTTCAGGTTACCAAGTAAATTTATCAAATTAAACTGGACTAACTAGTTGGGTCTTCAAGTTAAATGTAATCAAAACATTCAACACGTGTCCCCTACAGCGGATCCCTTTTATTTACTGTGACATCTGCGCCTACCGTCGTCCGCACGCGACCTGTCTGCCTACCCATGCACGCGTGTGGATCCCTCTCTCTCCCTCACCCCGCAACCGAACGATCCAATCGTGTTACCCACACAGTCGATTGTGTGATTGTCTTATCTATGGCTCAACGTCACTATGATGTCACTCTCGTGTTCGATCGAGCTGTGGCCTATTACTGTCACCTGTTCTCATTCTACTCTGGGCTTACTGACTCGGGGCTCACAGTTTAATGTGGTGCTGAATTGCAACATTCACTCCCGGTAGCGACAGTGTGCAAGCCTGGATGATAATGCCACAAATTCTGAAGTGAGATGCAGTTGGGGCACAGGGATAACCAGATCACTGCATCACAATATTCGTTCATTGGCCACCAATGTGCCCTTTGATGCAGTCGCCTTCTTCAGATGCCTTGTGTTCACCACCGAGCTGGATTATGCGTAAGAGAAGTTGAGGAGGAATTGTTCAGCTGTATGGCTATGCAGTCCGTTCTTATACAACACACTAATTCCAATTTCCTGCACAGAAATAACTCTATAACCGGTCACATTACAACCTCTGGTCGTCTGTTGTAGGCACCGGGTTCCTTAGGCAACTTGTGCTAGTAACAGTTCCACTTGCTAAAACCATCCAACGTTAATTTCCCCTCTGTGGATTTCCCCTAACGTCCCTGATCTGCCCAGGTGATGTGATCCTCAGCTTAACGTCTTCCTTCTTCTTTGTGGTATTTCACCAAAGTCATTATTCGTGGAAGTTATTGATGGACAGTGACAATGAACTCTCTGCAACCCTGCAAATTGCAGTTTCTGAAAGCTTTACTACTATATTTCTTACCTGATACACGCAAGCTTGCGCTACTGTTTCTGGTGGACACTTCGCCTAGTTGAGTTAACTGTCTTCCTCTTTCCAGTTCGTTCTAAATACCTTGTGTTCACCACCGAGTTGTCCATTGTATCATTAGGTATCTATTGGATGCTAGTGGTCCTTCATTTATATGCAAAAGAGATGAAAACCAACTGTACTACTTCAATTTTTTGGACTAAGTCGATCTGTTGAACGGACTATCCTCACTGTGTTGGTCGGTGGTGACTATCACGTCCATCTGAATGCAGTTCATTTATTACACCATGTCACACTCCTCGTCCAATGATAGGAAGATTGTCACACGGGGTGGTCTTGTAATTGTAGAATCCACCAGTTGTAGTTCTCATCGTTTCAGGACAATAAAACCTTATTAACAATAAAAGCTGAAAATGTTTGCGTTATCAAGCTGAACACTGGATCACCACGCACAAAACAGCTGGACTTTCAGTCAAAAACAATTGACCTTACAATGATATTATAACCGATTCACTTGAAAAGTTGGTTTGTGTCTCACCTTGTAGATATATCTGAACCGGTGAACTGAACCATCTACACCATCTGTCAGTTGCCATGAGATCTAAAGGGTGAACAGATTAAGTCGTTACTTAGCCGGTGTCATTTGATATGTTGGTTAGTAGAAGTATTCTGTCATAGCAAGATCAATGTCATGAAAATGTTTTCAGTGGATCTGTCCTACACCTTTAACCGTTCCTAGGATTAAACAGTTTCCTTCGCGGTTGTACTACCGCACATTTTAAACAAGCATATTTCGCGCAACATTATTTTTGAAGTTATCTAAATTGTACATAATCAAGTTGTGGAAAGCGATACATTGGAAGTGCGTACACAATAACAGTTTGTTCATTACTTGTGGAAAGATTCGAAGGCTAAAATATTTCATTTCCATTTATCAACTACCACCTGGAAAAAATTAACGACTGTGCCTATCTCCGTTGGCCAGCCCCTTGTGCCTCCGTCGTCCTCGGTCTAGTATGAACACTGGGTCATTCTTTTCTTACAGTAGAGACAAATACCGGAATTCCTATTAATTTTCGGTAGTCTCACGGGCATCTTTTCTGATTTGTGCATTATTTTGTAATGTATGAGACAGTTTCACAAATTTTTTACTCGACGTGGTTGTATTCACCGAAACCTCTCTTTTCGAGAACATTTCTTTTGACTTTAAACTAAACTGGAAACAAATAGTTATGATATCGTTCATGGATCTTGAAACCATGCAGTTCGTTTCGACAACTCAGCGCTTTATTGTCGTCCGGCACTTGTCGAAATCCTCGGCTGACTGACGTATCAGGGAGAGGATTAACCTAGTAGGGACAAGGACGCTTTCGCTGATCCGCTTAAATCGGCGAATCCAGTGTTGCACTCATAAAACTGCTCATGAATCAACTGGTTCCATACAGGAAGTGACAAACGACTCGGTTTTCTGCCTATGATGCGGTTTAGTTCAGGGCACTCCAGAACTTACGGTGACAAAACTTTAGATCACTGACTCATTCAATAAACATCAGTCAGATGATAAAAAGTGATATGTTCAACTACTGTGATAACCTCTCGTGATTTGCTCCACTATAAAGCTGTTATGAGCATTATAGATCCTATGGGACAATCCACGTCCCCGGAAAATAAGATCTGTTGTTAAGCAGAGAACAACGGTCACCAAAGTGACACTTGACTTAAAAAGCATCGTAAACTTTAAGTTGATAGGAGACAAAATGTTAGTGTAAATATACACCACTGTCTCTCCTACAATCGCCATATTACAGAATTACATGAGATTGATGTTCAAGTCACTTTTGACGCGCCAGTTAGTCACCACGTTTGTTTCCCTACTCTGTAGTTTGCGTTGCCATCCTAATTTTGTTTCAACAGTTGATTTTTCCAGGTCTTGTATTGTTTGTGACCTCATGTTGTTGCATCTCTCACAAGAAACGCTATCTCCTTGCTTGGTAACCAGAGTCATAGTTCGGCACCGTTGTTTATTGTATGGACCACTCAGCATCAACTGACATCCCTACACATCCGACCTAATTAACTCATCGCAGGACAATGTCATTTTTTAGGTAGTTTCGCCTTGAAGAATTCTTTGTTTTTCACTTATCCACTTCACTTCTGCTCTGAGTAGTTATCCGACTACTTCCTTTCGCACACGAGTGAACCGCAGTTTCGTCTCCTGTTCAATAAGTTGATTCATCAGTATTCAGTGCTTCCTCTCAGAAATCGTATGAAACACCGCCGTTCTCGCGCTCACTTGTGAGGACGCATTTTATGAGGCAAGAGTCACTGGACATTCAGCCTGATAGAAAGCTTCATCAGTTGGAAAACACTGTTTGAAGCTCCTGAGAGAGAATACTCACACCCTTATAATGAAAAAGCGTTTCCGCCATTTTATCAGCTCTCCGATGTTTGTTGTAAATCTCAACAAGGCAATGCTGTCCACGGGCGAAACGATCATCACCTTAGTCCGCAAGACCGAACTTGCTTAGACAAAATATATGACTAGATATTCACTTTGAGACGGATCGTACAAACTTTTGACGCGCCAGTTAGTCACCACGTTTGTTTCCCTACTCTGTAGTTTGCGTTGCCATCCTAATTTTGTTTCAACAGTTGATTTTTCCAGGTCTTGTATTGTTTGTGACCTCATGTTGTTGCATCTCTCACAAGAAACGCTATCTCCTTGCTTGGTAACCAGAGTCATAGTTCGGCACCGTTGTTTATTGTATGGACCACTCAGCATCAACTGACATCCCTACACATCCGACCTAATTAACTCATCGCAGGACAATGTCATTTTTTAGGTAGTTTCGCCTTGAAGAATTCTTTGTTTTTCACTTATCCACTTCACTTCTGCTCTGAGTAGTTATCCGACTACTTCCTTTCGCACACGAGTGAACCGCAGTTTCGTCTCCTGTTCAATAAGTTGATTCATCAGTATTCAGTGCTTCCTCTCAGAAATCGTATGAAACACCGCCGTTCTCGCGCTCACTTGTGAGGACGCATTTTATGAGGCAAGAGTCACTGGACATTCAGCCTGATAGAAAGCTTCATCAGTTGGAAAACACTGTTTGAAGCTCCTGAGAGAGAATACTCACACCCTTATAATGAAAAAGCGTTTCCGCCATTTTATCAGCTCTCCGATGTTTGTTGTAAATCTCAACAAGGCAATGCTGTCCACGGGCGAAACGATCATCACCTTAGTCCGCAAGACCGAACTTGCTTAGACAAAATATATGACTAGATATTCACTTTGAGACGGATCGTACAACATGTACTTTATTTTGGATTGATAGAGTGACATCCTAACTTTTAGTTTCGGATAATTAACACACTAATCCTCGCTTTTCAATCAACTTATATCACTCCACTGCTTGTTCATATTCGGTTTGCCTGACTGATCGTACTGGGGCAACAAGTTAGAGGTAAATGTTTCGCGGGAACTTCATGGCCTTTGTGAGCTTTCGACGATTTTTAAGCCATGTGCATTATTGTTTAAGCCGTTGTCATCAGCTTCCTTTAATTGTTCCCAAGCGTTAGACAACGCTGACAATCCTCGGGCCCGCGAGACACGAGTACACACGTGCAGCGCGCACACTTCTCGTTGTTGGCCAACTGATCGAAGCGTACACGCCGGACGCAACGTGTTGGTACGTATGCGTACACGATATAAGCATACACTTGTAGGTATTCACTCCCTGCTGACATCTCTGCGTGGACTTGTGCGCGGATGGTACCAGTTGCACGGTTGAAGTAGCAACACAAACGAGAGGTTGTATGTGTTGTATGCGGATTCTAGACTGGATGCCGGTAGAATGAACTACATCTATTGAACGACTCTCTAATAAGACCGAGATGAGGCCGATGTGTTTGATGGTGTAAAACCTACACACTAGTTACGTTTACGACGAATCATCAATTTGTTTCTTTTTCAATTCATTCATTTGCTCGTGAAGAGATTTGATTAAATTGTCGAACCTATGGTGCGGTGAAGGTAAGCTCCAACAACCAAGGCTTACTTTTCGACAGGGAGAACAGTCGAAAATGTTTTCATTTAGCCGATCACCCAATAGCGTGGTACTATTCACGTGGTCCAAAGCTTACTACAAGGGTACGTAGACATAAAGTGGCTTTCTTTTCTTTTATGTTAGATACATGTTTGTGATGGGGTTAATGGACAGTTGGACTTCATTATCACAACAAGAACACAAAAACCGCACTAACTTACACGATGCATGATTTTGCATTAAACCAATCAATAGTTTCGCAGGTGCGAACATACGACGCTCTATTAACGAAACCAGTGGGGAGTGATTGTAGAAGAGAAGACAAATTTAGACAAGTTTTCAACTGCTAACACAACGGTCGCGAAATAAGTCTGGTGAACTATGGCGTACATCTAAACAGCACGCTAGAACTGGTCTTAATCAGGTTATCTTTGGTGAACATTAACACTTGATCAATCGAATAAGTAAGAAAGTACTTTTTTATGGGGATTTGTGATAATAATTGCACTATACAGTGAGTAATGATTAGGGTGTGATTGAATTTTTATTTTATGCTCCAACTGAAAATCAGTCTAAATCTATTTTACAACAAAGCCATAGCATAGACTGAGATGATAGAGTGAGATAAGACAAAATTTATTCAAAATGGTCGTGTCTCTAAATAGGAGATACCATACTCACGAACAAACGCTTACGAATAACTCTGACAGAGCGGCTTACCGATCAGTGTTGATCCCACTGCTTGAAGCAGTTGGGTGATCGCGGCTGCAACTAGAACAGTTTTTGGGGAACAGACCCAGACAATGACGGTAGGTGAAGCTACTTCGTGAAAAGTGGGCTGTAAGTCAAACATAGCTGAAGTACAAGGTGATCAGGAAAACGAAATCTGTGTTGCTTACGTTCAGGAAAGCACATTTATGACTGCACTCACTCCATCAATCAACGCAGCCAGTAAACTAATTTGTCGTAGGTTGATGAATGCACTGGCTATGACCTACCACTCCACACGGATGATCGCCCCATTTAGGAAGTGGTCAACATGGGTGTCACTTCTTAACGATGGCTTCCTAAAGTCTTCTTTATTGGGTATTTTATCTCATGTACTACCCCCAAGACTTAGCGACAATCAACAAGATCCATGAGCACCCTCCAAGATGATGCAGTAATGGCTTGAACAAAACCGATCTCGAGTGAAGTCGCATTGCATTTGGTCGACACGCGCCATCAAATCACGGTCGACAGATCCTTCAAAGTTATCTGCAGTATCTCGCGTCCAGTCTTGTGTTGTAAGCACCATTATCGATGGCACAAGCAACGTCAAGTAGATTCTATAGCGCCCAGCTTTTCGCTGAAAACAAATTATTACGAACAGTACACCCTAACTTGGCGTAAAATGTCTGAACTCTATTCATCCAATATCTTGCTCTGCACCTCTTCATATGTTTGTCATTTCTTCATATAAACAGAGCACGCACACGGAGTATCCGCACACCGACTGATTAGACTGTCATCCACACGGTTTGTACGAATAGTGTTGTTTCATATAATATATTTCAGTTTTACCTCATCAGCGTGAAACACATTAACGATGGCAACATAGTGTATAGTTACCGTTTCAAGCTGCCCCTTTCGTTGACACCATCATGTGGGGGTGTGTGAGAAGTGAATTTTTTAACGGACAGTGGATATTCCATTGAAGTAAAGTCAAATTTATTGTGATTACATACCTGGAATTCTTTCATTCAGCAAAGCAAGGCAAATATCTTTGGACACTTCTGAAATTACCCAAAGAAAGACTGAATTTCATGCATCTTATGGAATGTTTAAAGTTTTGGTTTCACAGTAGCAATAGATGACTGTTTTCACTAGCTGTACAAAAACCACTTCAGCTACACAAGTTACCTAATACACCTTACGTCTGGCCAGTGTTCGTAAAGTTTTTGGTCATAGTAAAACAACGTGAGCATTTCTGCCAACATGTGTTCACAGAATCGAGGAGTCAACAAACCTGACGATGATAGATTATGTTATGTTGCCTCTAATCGTCACTAAACAAGTTTCAGAAGAACATACTGATCGAAAATATAGAAAACGCAATGGGACTATTTCAATGCGTTGATCTGCCACCGTCGTGCATTACCACCAACCGTGACGATTCTCAGCCACTGATGGAATGTTCGAATCACGCAAGCGCTGCTCAGCACAAAACACAGCATAAACATGCCCGCGGGTGATCATTGTCTTGAGTTTTTCAGACGTAACGGCGTTATTTGTAATGCTGCGGAATGAAAAGGTATGTCATACTGTCAAAAGCAGCGGATAAACGATTGCAGCGGTGATCATCTAGCGAGCTACCCAAAGCAGGCCCATGTTATACAGGCTTCCCAAATCTCGTTGGGAAGGAATGCTTTCGGATAATCCATGTCACGTTCTGTCAGATGGAAGACAACAAGTATGATTGATTGACACCTTCTTTGTCCAAACTTAATGGTTTGCGTCTGAGAGTGAAACCTGACATTCATTGGGCGGACAGAGGAGCTCGACGAACGACATATTGCGACCGCGAACGTAACCGATAGACCGAATATGTAGTTTGGTTATATACGGCGTAGGATATTTGTAAGATGCGGACGCGTTGCTTGCTCACAAGCACGACACTAACCGGTGGTAGTTTATTCAAACCGAAGTAAACCTGAACGTAGTCAAATGCGACGTACGGTCTCTCCAACGTCCTCCGTACCAGGCACGTGTTAATTACATCTCAGCTCCCAACTTATTTGGAATCACCTACCAAGCAAGATGAATGTTATCTACTGTACATCAGAAATGATACAAGTTAGAAGACGACTTTCCACCAGAACCCCGATTTCATGCAAATAAATCAAGGTTTGGAGTGGAGTGCTTGTTATTGTTATGCCTCAAAGAACTGCAAGACTTGATAAGATGGCAAGATCTTGGAAATTCCCAGTGGCCATTTATCTCATGCATAGTAAGCAAGCCTGATACATCAGGCCACAAAAGGGTCGGCATATATCAGAAAGCACCTGTCCCATAGTGGAATTTAGGCAGGCATACATACATAGCTGGTGTTGTCTGATCACTGATGCTTTTTTCCAATGAGCAGAATGGAGGAGTTACGGCAGCCCATCGACTCAAACATACCCAAAGTGATAGGTGTGATGACAACACGCCCAGTTTTTGTAATGATCGGTTAGTCAGCTGAGAGGAGGCGTAGCAGTTTACATGTGTGATGAAATACGCGCAGTCCTAATTAACCGTCCGGTCCTTCTGTCAATAGACGAGCCTCTGTGAATAGCCACCGGTATACCTCACTCACTACACGTCATCGTTGGCGCCAGTTATTCTGCCCCAGCCGTAACCTCAGAAGGGGACGAAAGAATGCACAGTCCGAGGATATCCCACCATCCTTCCGAATGATTCCGACTTCCCACAGGTAGAAATGGTCAGTGGAGTAACCCCCGGTAATGCAACTGTAAAGTTCTAAAACCTCTTGCAGGGAGTAGAACTTACTGGGTGCGTCAAACGTCTGCGATGTGAGGAGAAAGTCATGGACCATCATGACTGGACCTTGTGTTAACTGCCGAATCCCACTTGGTTGTTGCGCTGTTGAGCGCAAGCGGCTAAACCATTGGTAGCCTCTGTCTGATATGTGATCTCACCATGACTCGCTCTTCAATGCCGGTGCGGAGCAACTTTGGATCAGTCGATATCCGGGAGATCCTGAAACACTTGTTTCAAACCAACTGGCTCCCACCTGGCAAGCGTAGTACAGGTGATGAACACCCAAACTACATTACGTCTTATCTACTCACTGCGGTGGCTAGGTCTGTCTCACTCTACACTTTACGCCACGCCTACAAGCTGTCTTGGTCCAAACCCCCAACCGAACGCGCAACGAAACAGAAGTGGACCTTGTGGTATGTGTTTCTTCTTGAAGCATATGGTGTTTCGCACATGCCATACAAATGTTGGCATAATCACTATATGGTAGCCTTGGGATTCATCGACTACTACTTGCAAAATTCACTGATGACTGTCCCAGGATTTTATCATGAAGCCTGGCTCTCCCGACAGGTCAAAAGTTGCTGCACTATCACTGATGAGAGAGCAGAGATAGTAGGTGTCCAGTATACATCTGTATTCAGCGATAGTCTTGAGACAGAATCATGCACCACGATTTTCATTCCTACGTGTCCTGCGGATTCATTCCCCAATTTCACCCCGACCAACGTACGCGCCAAACTACTTCTGTTGTGTACCGGGACTTGATGATATACCTCTATTTGTGCTGAAGTAATGTGCAGATGAGTTGGCGAAATCGTCTGCTCGCTTTTGCCAACGCATAATCTCGGTAGTATTCCATCCATACACGGCGTCACCTCTCTCATCCACAAGGCCTGGAGTAGAACAAAAGCAACGGAAAACACAGTGGGCGATTTTGTAGGAGTCGATTTATATACCAAATCACTTTTGGAACCGGAACAGCACGGTTGCTGGTACATAACTAATTTGCCGGTTTTAGCTGACTCATGGATGGAAGCTGCCGAAGAACGCTTCGAGGTAACTGTGAAATTCTTAGAATTCACGAAAGCCCTTTGTGAAATCCGTCAGATTATTCTGTTGAATAAAGTAAACAAGTTGAATTTTGTGATGCGGTTAGTCTACAGCCTAAACGGTGCCTACCTTATCCAACGTATACAGCTAGGATTAATGGTCAGCTATTTAGACTGCAACTGGTATGACATAGGGTTATCATTTTTAACTGACACCGACGACCTTCCAGCTGTGGGTAGTTTCCCTACCGTTATTTATGCTGATGATACGAAACACTGACGCGTAATTCACAAAGAGATCTGGATGCTCTGCACTCATAGTCCGTGAAAAATCGATTGCCATGCAAAACTTCCTAGTCGAAGGCTGAATATATTAGTCAATACATTGCTAGGGTATATCGCAACGGGTATACTGCTTTAGCTAGTGTCCACTGGGATTGTAATATGGGTACCATGGCCACATAAAACCTCTGTCATAATGCCGACGGTTTTTGATAGTAAAGAAATTCAGTAACAGGAAAGACCATGCATCTTCTCTGGCGGTCACCCACAGGAGAGCAACCAATGGGGTTGTGTGGCCACCTTCCCTGCCATATAAAGAGGGCCTTTCAAGGCTAAACATCTTTCTACCGGCCAACAGACGATTGAGGGGTAACTTTTTGCTGGTATAAATCTCTGATTTCCGGATGGCCAGAACAGAAATCTTCTCATCACTGGTGATATGATGCACCGTATAGGTCACGATTACAGGATTTCTACACCGAGTATCATTTTCCCACGCAGACTGGATGGTTTTCCTACCCGAGTCCACTCATTACTAGCAACTAGTGTCCTCGCAACATCAGTCAGTGCATTTAAGCAGCAGCTAGACAATGGGATTATTCCAAGGTGGTTATCGACAATCGAGCATTCCTAGTCCTGCATCTCTTTATTGTTTTCATTCTCTGTCTCCCGGTCGCCCGCCTTCCGTCTATTCCTTCTTTCTCTGTACATTCTCCCCACTTGTTGTTCCATTGTTATACAGAAAGCGGTGTCACCTCTCTAGATGAGTGACTGCCGCTAGCTGCTCCTTATACTCTCACCACTTCAGCAATTTACATGATCGAAACTGACCGATGTGAGTGTTGATTGTCAGATGTTTCTGGGAGTTCTGTGCAAATTTCACCTGAATTCAGTGAGATCCATTGTCTTCTGCAAACAGATGTTTTGGAAAAAGCAGTGGATACTCTTGGGTAGCCAATAAAAAGTTTGGCACAGATGCACACGACACGTTTTAGGCTCTTGATCAACACGATATGATGCTGGTTGAAGAACTCCAGACTCCTAGGAAATCTCCACCGCTTTTCACAACGGGTAGTGCGGTATACAGAACTTGATGCACTAGACTGAATATGGATCTTGTGTTTGAATCTAAGGGCATAATGACTTTTGCTTACTTTCAGGATCCCATGCAGTCATGGAATACAGTGAGTAGTTGTCGACGAGGAAGTTTGGTGAACCTCAAACTGATTCTCATAGATTCGACATTAGCGGTGCTGATGTTGTTGTGTATCACGTTCAACGGAGATCTTTGCAGTTGAAGCCGATCAGTCCATTCAGGACCAAACAGATGGCGATCTGAGCGATCCGTAAGATGGTGTGTTTCTTCGAATTGTGCATCATCACGAGAAACAGCACAGCAACATCTTTTAAGTACAAATCACTGTGTAGCAGTGAACTTCTTTATGTATCAGTTTGATGCATATTTGATATATGTGTACTTCTTGAATAGACAAAGTTGCACGAAGCGCCAATAGCGTGTGAGAGGCTACAAAAGCAACAGTTTAATTTTTGTTTGATGCTTCGGAGCTTAATCTACATCGTCACATCGGCTGCATCTGTACCGTTGTTCCCCTTTGCGACTGTTCGATGAAGTTGTTGTGATCCAGGTTAAATACTCTCTGACACTCGTCAGTAACCGTCTACAGACGCATGTCAAGATCTGATCTCATCCTGTTGAGGAGTTGGCTACTACTCTCCGCTTCACTTGAAGAATTGAGTCCACGGATGAAAATCAGGCGCTTGAAGTCGTCAACCGTCTTGTCTTGAGTCGGCCACATTTATGACTGACAATTCCCGCGTACGTCAAAAAATCAACACGTTCATTCTTGATCTCCTCACAGAGTGCAACCGAATGTTTGGCAAATATGATTGTCGATCGAAAATCTGTTTCATACTTTTGACCGCAATATCTTCACCGTCCTGCTGGTTCAGGTTTGCGAAACAGCAGTCCAACTTTCTGAGTGTCACTCCCATTTGTCATTTCTATCCGAAATATACCTTCGTATTTCTAGAACAAAGCTTTAAAATGCACATCCGAGGTCTGAACAAAATGGAAATTTGCACTCGAACATCCAACGAGGCCTATAAAGAGCTAGCCAGTGTCGGAAGAATGACCTTGCAGCTCAAAGCTGTGCACCATCGTCTCAAGCAGTTTTATCTGCAACTGCTACAACTTCTGTTGAAGACGCACAAGAAGGAGAAGCATTTGAGCTTGTTCAAGTGTAAGCCACACCACGAATTATCCACCACTAACGTTAATGGATGTCAATTTGATCCTGGTGATTTATGAGAACACACTGAGAAATGCGTCATCGAGAGCCCAAATGACTCCGAGCCAGACGGTCGGGTCAATCAGACTACCATCCAGTCAGAGAAAGAGGATCGAAATAATTGGAATCTATACGATTTCATTGACACAAATTACAATAAAGATGCTCTGTTAACTGGAGTGTGAACTAACCGGATATTCAGATTATCCAGCAGAAGAGGTGTTCAAAACACGCCTACAAAAGCTACCTCTCAAAATGACTATTAGTCGACGAGAAGTTAGCTCAGTTAAACAATCAGGCATAGATGAAGGTGAGAGCGTACCAGGCAACATCACACAACCTTGTGCACAGTGATAGTTATAGAAAGATAAAAACAGATACATTCTGAGTGAGTTCTATGTGGTACAAAATTATTCGAAGCTGTTTACTGCACACAGCAAACAGGGAAATAGAAGCACATTTTCACAAATTTTCTGAAAACAAAACAAACACGCCTCAACGGATGCAACATTTTAAATCATATCAGACATAAGACAACAACCGTACCGTACAACTATCAATTAGTCCAGTATCAACAGTTCAGTTTGGAATTTACTCCTCCTAACAAGGAATACGGATGTCTTCCGCCCGCACCATAATGATGCTGACCACTGTTTCAGCCACTGAGGCTAACAACAAACTATCGGAATTTAACTTTGCAAATTATGACAAAAAGCATTACCTGAGAATTTCGACATCGACTCGAGGTGAAGAAGACCACGTAGGTGTACTGCATTAACAAGCAATTAGCGAACAGTCGGTTATCATCCATAAAAATTTCATTCGTAACTTAATTCAGCATTGAAATAGTCATTAGGGATGCACGTTGTTAGTGTAAGTTGGCTTTAGAAGAATTAGAAACACAATAGAAAGAACTAAAAATTGTAAGTTCTTAACCTGTCAATAATTGGATACGACCTATACTTTCAACCTTAGTTTGCGCATTAATGTAGGCTACTCCGGTCGCTCTCATTCCAAAGGTGTTGTATAACAGGCAGTTTTGCTGTGAGTAGTATACTACTCACAAGTAGTATATTACCCACAGGCGACATTCAGGAACAAGATGACAAGCCTCGAACGCGACGGACAAGAACAGACTATCGGAACGGTGTGTACATGCTGTGTGAGAACTTTCACCAAGGCGAATGATATCGTACTGTCACCCAATGTATGTGAGTGCATGCCTGTCGTGCAAATAAGTGCACGCGTTTGTGGTTCAGTTTTTGACATGACCTGTGCGGAAGGTTGCACAATATGCGAAATCGCATGTGAAGCTTCTTTTACAGACACAATCATGGAGGAACGATCAACCAAGAGGCTGCTTCATATGTGGGGAAAATGACGTTGGAAGAATGGTTGCCCAATCCGGCGGTCAAATAGGTCTAAAAATAAAGTGTTTCGTGATTGCTCTTTTTGTTGGGCTGGTCAACTACACCATTCTTCATATCTGTTTCTATTTAGGGCAAAAGATTTTCCGTTACGTGCTAAGGCAAATCACTTTGGTGCATTAGAATTTCCACCTTAGATTCTTGGACGTGACGCAAGAACGCGATTGGCTACTTTGGTAGAGGAAGTGGTTTGCGTTATTCGAGGGGTGTCAACAAATTTGCCTAATGAGACCGGGGTTAGCGGCCAAATTGGAGCACAGATCACCTGACCCTGTTCCTACTAATTCATCAAACCGCTGGCCGTATTGGTTCCTTTGACAGGCAAATGGTTGTGAGTGGTTAGGGATGTCTGTGAATCTCACGTCCAATAGGCGTGAGCTTTGGGGTCGTGGTAGACTTCGAGCCGTGATGTGGGAGTGAACCAGTTTGTGAGAACATTTTCATTAGTTATCTTACACACATGGCTGGTGTACGCAAGTACACTTGCATCAGTCCCGAAACATGCAGACGTATTATCGAAGCACTTGAAAAGGGAGGTGACTGGTGCACGGTGGCTACATGTGGATTGCATCGGTTATGAAGCTCAGCCCGTAAAAGACACAGAAGCAAGATTCCGACGGAATCAGTGATCGACATGTTGCTGGAGTGAATTTTCGTGGACCCAACGATTACACTGCGATTTTTGAGACTGCGTGTAAAGACTGAGTTTGAGAAGGAGTTGTCGATCACAACGATTAATCGATACTTGGATGGCCGGTGCATAACTGCCAAGAAACTGCGCCAAGTACCCATTGGTATGAACTCAACTGAGAATTTGGAGTTACGGCGACTGTTTGCATATCGGCTGATGGAGTGTTATGCAAGTGCGAAGACTATTTGCTGAATGGATGATACAAACTTCAATTTGTTCTGTACGAGGTCAATGAGACGTTCATTAAAAGGGACGACAGCATGCAACGGAGGACAAATCTTACGATTGGCACCCTATTCACCAATGCTGAACCCAGTTGAGAATGTCTGGAGCATGGTGAAAGCAAGAGTTAAAAGAAAACTGCGGATGCACCACGAGACAATAATAACCGGAGATCCTCAAGGTGTGCAAAGTCAAAAGGAGTGGGGAATGCGGGCCCTGGAAAGAGTATTTATGTATGCTATGTGCGACGTCACCAGAAACCATTGCGCTAGCTTCGTTCGTCATGTCGGACGATGTTGTATGCAGGCGATGAACGTTGAAACGGTTGGGTCACAACCGTAAACCCACATCATCTCAGGGAACGAAGAATGCTCTATTCAGAGCAACCACAAATTGATTTTGTACTTCCCACTTTTTGGAAGTTGGCCCTGCTTAAACGAATGCCTAAAATGGAAACAGATACGGAAAATGGTATAGTAACGGGGTTGAAGTTGACAGGGGTGGCTATTTCGCTNGTAACGGGGTTGAAGTTGACAGGGGTGGCTATTTCGCTTATAGCTCGTGCAGAAAAGCAGAACCTAGAACTGACATCCATGATAATCAGGACGGTTAGTGGTCATAGTACACTAGTTGGCGGTGTGAAAGAATGTTGGGTAGGTATCGGCGGCCATGTCGTAAAGCACCATTTTATTATATCCTCAGAAACCAGGCAAACGATACTCAGAGCCAATTTCCTCGCTGCAACAGATGCCGTAATTGACTTGAAGCTCATAAAGTTGTCAACCATGTATGGCTCCCTGACGCTTAGGACAGTGACAGGATAGCATCAACCAAGTACGCAAGGCTAAACCCCCCATTTGCACAGCCCCATTGCTCCAGTCCACGGTCGGGAAATACGCGCAAGTATTTACGAATGACGATGATCTGTACGGATTTTGCAACTGGATTGCCCATAAATACCAACAACCGAAACATTTCGACCTCACGGGCCCCGCAGGATACCGGTTCATCTTGAGGAGGAATTGAAAAGACAAATACAGAACATGCTGAATGAGGATGTCATTGAAGAAGCTAACAAACCGTACAACAAAGGATGATGTACTGAACTTAAGCTTTGCGCTTGTTGGAGCAAATCACTGACGGATAGTCTTGCTCGCGCACCAACCCAGAATCAAAATTTATGCCCTTGCGCGCTTGTGAGCCAAGCACGTTCACTACTGTTTAATCAAGCCTGCTTTAGCGGTGACCAAATCGCCACATTCAAACTTTCACCAATAATCAACAATGCGCACGCAAAGATGTTCCCATCAAATTGATCGTTCATGAGTACTGCGTACATCACTCGTTTGGCTCAAATAAGAAGACATAGCAACTCTTTAGTTGACTTGAATTGCTAATTTTGTGAATGGACCTTCGTAGTCAAGTTAAAAGCAGAAGCATCACTACAGATTGTGATTGTGGCCAAAAGTGTGATACCTCGGTGATATCCAGTTCAGGGTCGATGTTGTTAGTTATCAATATAATCGCTTCACAAATACGTGGATCGGAGTTCAGCTTTCAATCATGATAGGCCCTTGCCTTACTGGTGATGAGTTGTAGTCGGTGAAACTTCATATCTAGCAAAATTTTGGTAAAGAACCGTCAGGAATATTCTAGATGAGTGTGAGAAGCACAATTGAAAATGAGATTGATGCCTAACTTATAAAATCACGTTGATTTGGTCACAGTAAAATATATTCGGCACAGCAGAATCCAAATTGTATGTGCACACCAGAATCTTACTATCTACTGAACCAATTGCCAAAATAACATTGGTCCCGTTTGACAGCGTCCATCCACACGTCAAGTTTCTTGAGTGGGCCAATCGGTGGCTGAATGGACTCTTGCTTCTAACTGGGTAACCTCATCGGTATCCACTCGCTATAGACTTGGGATCAGGATTTGGCTATACGCACTGCTTCTGGCCTGTGCTGTTTGCAGCGAACTCTAGTATTGCAGTGACTGTTAAGGCACAACACTAATGGGGTTCGTTGACCGACAACAAGCCTACGGATTACATCAATTTTTTATAAGCACACTTTTGCACAAAACAAGTTTTAACGAAATCATGATACACTTGCTTGCAAGATTCGTTTTCAGATAGCGTAGATAGAGTTTTGAAAGTAAGCCGTCACCAATTTGATCTGAAAATGCAAAGTGAGAACCGTGAATAATGGGACATCTCGAAATTGTCCCAACCAAATCAGATCATTTTCACAACACCCAGTACAAAACTGTTCAATGATGCACGCGAGACACATGAGGAAAGCTACTAAATGGGGTTTTACCAATCAGAGTAGAGTACTCTTGTCGACGTGGATAAATTACTGTAAACAACGACACGTTCTTCAATCGGAAAAAAATGCCTGACGGGTAGTATTTGGTTAGGTTCATACCAGAATGGAATGACAGACAAACAGTTATTAGTAGCTATCCTGCCGTCCCAAAGTACATTTGTCATTCATTTAGCTATCAGACTGGTCACTGTTAAAAAAGATTGCTGTTGAAATCCTCGTCTCTCTGTCCTTCTTAAGTATTGAGGTGATACAAGGATCAAGGTGCCCATAAAGTACAAACTTTGTACGTAAACATCAACAGACAATTGCATTTTTCTGCAATCCAACCAAGGTGACGTGACTCAGAACACACCAGTAACCTGTGGTTGTAAACAAATGCAAAAATGTTTGTGTTCACCTTAAGTGATGGCATACATTTTAGAAAATAAACCTCGAGGTTTTACGTGATTTGAAAACGTCAATCACCCGTTACGCTTACAAACCTGGTCACAATTTCTTCGAGTTGATTGTGTTATATTGTCCGTCTTGCTCGCCAACCCAATTACTCATTCATCTCACCGTGGTCCGGAGTATGAACTGCCTAAATAGGATTATTTATCAGTTCATAGCAGAATCCGCCGGTACTACCGGTGAGCACTGAGACTGAGTGTGTTTCTTCTGAGCCCATAGCGCGTCTTTGTAAGTCAGGCGACACGGCACCTGAGGATGCTCCTTCGGTTGTTGGTTTGGGTTAATTTAAAGCTATTTCGTCGTAGTTACTCTGCCTCTAAGCAGTTGAATTACTTCAAGTCCCATTCCTATGAAAATTATATGATTCTTTGTAATAATTTGGTTCTTTGGTGATGCGTTTAGCTCACAACCACTCTTCTTACATATTTCTCTGTGACACTCAATTTTAAGCCTGGGATCACGATTTTCATAGCTACCTGTCAACTCATTTGTTCTTGACCGTCGCTGGTGAGCTAAATCTCATCATGTCCAATTTCATTTGGTTGTCTATTAATCCATAGGGGATGAATGAACGGTTGGTGATTCAGTATAAGAATACCTGTCAATACAATCCAGATAGGATGAAGAAACGAAACAAAAATTCACAGTTAGGCCATAAAGTTAACGAAAAATCTACGGTACACAGTGCATCAACAAAGGGCAGCAGCACTAAAGCGTAGGGAACACAAGTGAGCGATAGACAAACAACCTAGCGTTTCACTTCAGGCCGGGCTTCTTCTAGGTACGTCTTCCAAGACACCTTCGCCGTGCAAGCATTCAACTCGTACCTCGCGGACATGTCTTTCAACAGATTGTTACCTAGGTAGCAGCATTCCGTGTAGCCACCAACCGTGTCTCCATTAATGCATAGTTGAGGCTTAGGAACGAAACCTTCGGCTACAAAAGGCTGAAAGGAATTTATAATGATAACACTCAGCCCTCATTTGGATGCCGCGGTCGCGAATTTCGTGGTCAGTTGCTGAGGTTTAACCTCACGTCTGTAAACAGCACCATGCGCATCCTTGAAGTAAATAGCCGAACTGGGTGGTCAAAACGTCGTATATTTGGAAAACGACCACTCGTACAATATTCAACTCCCAAATCGTCTCCAGAATTTTGAAGAGCAGTTGTTAGCGTTGCGGTCGAGTTTAGACTAAATGAGATTGGGACTAGAACACAACAATTCCATATCAGTGACAACATCAATTTCGTCAGAGATCAGTCCACACGATTGCACCCTTGTCTTCGTATCCACAAATAACGTTCTAATTAAATTGATGGAATTACCTGGACATTCAAACTGATCAAGCATCATCCACAATATTTTACGAGTCACGGAATCAATCACCCTGGTGAAATCCAAACGCAGAGAGTGAGGCGGCTGGTTTTCTTCATTAAACTTCTCCTAGGTCTGTCAGGCAGCCAACATCATATCCACTTTATTACGACTAATTCAAGCTCGACAATATTCCTCAGGAGCACCGGCTTCAAAAATTTCCACACTGGGCCAGATTCTTGCCGGCACATTTCCAGCGCAGCACATCAGTTTGACGCTCCGCTAGCTAGGGCTGCTTTGCTTGATACCCTTGTATGTAAACAAGGTTGCGATCAGATCTACCTTGAACACTTGAGGGACTGAATCCTACTCCCAGACAGAATGGAGCAAAGCACGCTGTAAAACTGAGCCACCATTCCTCAGACGTTACCTTGGAAACCCATCCTCATTTGTTGCCTTTACATTCCGCAGTTGGCCAAGAGCTTGTTTAACTGCTGCTAAATGCTAAGCGGCAACAAGTAGCAGTTCATCAGTGTACCTGCACCAGACACTTGGTTGCGTTCTCAGCTTGAGTGCATGATGAGCCAGAGTTCTTTTCAATCAGTACTTTGGTGGGCTGGACGGTGCACATTTCCAGCGCAGCACATCAGTTTGACGCTCCGCTAGCTAGGGCTGCTTTGCTTGATACCCTTGTATGTAAACAAGGTTGCGATCAGATCTACCTTGAACACTTGAGGGACTGAATCCTACTCCCAGACAGAATGGAGCAAAGCACGCTGTAAGACTGAGCCACCATTCCTCAGACGTTACCTTGGAAACCCATCCTCATTTGTTGCCTTTACATTCCGCAGTTGGCCAAGAGCTTGTTTAACTGCTGCTAAATGCTAAGCGGCAACAAGTAGCAGTTCATCAGTGTACCTGCACCAGACACTTGGTTGCGTTCTCAGCTTGAGTGCATGATGAGCCAGAGTTCTTTTCAATCAGTACTTTGGTGGGCTGGACGGGAGGGTCAAAAATGGTCTTAGACACACCCTAGGAATCCATGTGTTTTCAGCGGTCGACGTAGCCTTGTATCAACCCACCCTGCCCCTCACATCAGTTGTCCTTGATTTTGCGAACAGCTTTGGTGATTTGGCGTGGAACACTTTGGAATGTGGCTCTTTGCTCTCATTGTCTGGGCCTAATGCGAAACTAGAAAACGTTGAATTTCTCTCTCATACTAAGTTGGAGACAACGACACTGTTGTCGTCCGACCACTCCGACAGTTTCTTGCACCAGATACCGATCGTCTCGATGTTTTCTATCATGACCTTCCCAATGACGTGGTACAGTGTACTTGCGAGGATAGTGGATACAGCGGCTCTTTTCTGACGAAGGGTAACCCCATACTGAAATACTGTCGTTTTCTGTGGGTTCTACAATCGTTCGATACCCAGCTTATGCAGCTGTTCAGCATGAACAAAGAAATCGGTCCTGACCAGCCTATAACCCGTGCTACATTCAACCCCATATCCGGACTGACAGCGCCTTGGGTCTCCGGGCTTGTGTCGGGTTTCAAGGTTGTTTCGGAGATCCTCGTGAATGATTTCCTATCTAGGATTCATGGTATATCAGTCATGGGGGTTGTAAGATATCCGCACCACATGTAGTACGAATGAAGGTGAATGAAGGTATGAATGAAGGTGAGTTCGATTACGACACTCCTGAGGAAGGCCACCCGAGGTGGTTGAAACGTAGAGTAATACAACTTGCTCGTAACGTTGTGTTATTCCCAATCTGTTTACCAAGTCATGGGGGTTGTTTTGGCAGCAGCATATGTTCGCCTATTGACCAAGTCGGGAGCAGCAGATAGTGCGAACTAGTTTGTACTGCACGCGGTTTTCACAGGATCACAGTTGCATGATGTTCTATTGTCACGGTCCAAATAAGCTTGGGACACGGTCAGGACGCCCACACCCATGATGGATGCACAAACACGAACGCGCACACACTGTTTTGCACCTCAGACTGGCTACTCAATGCGCGTTGCTGAGGTACAGCACTTTGCCGCGTGTATGTGTGGTGCGAGCACAAAAGTGTGAATAGTCCCCAGCGCTCGATAAGCTTGTCTGAACCTGCACACGTCAATAACATTTGCATGGTCATCTTAACAGCTAGCACGGTCAGGTTGTACGCGTTGAAGCGAAGGTCAGGCTCTATGTTAGCTGCTAGTGTGAACCGAGGAGAGTTGGTTGAAAAAAGATGACTGACTGATGACTGACTCACAAGCTATCAGAAAAATGACTCAGCTATGACAAGACAAAGTTTGGTATGAACTACTACGTACATAGACTGTTTACTTAACCAGTGTTTAAGCTACGTCAATCTCCCTTTGGCAAACGATGCTGATCGGATTAATAGTCTGACGACTGGGTGTTACCATTTTCTGTTCCAACCAAAATCCAGCTAACCGTATCACATGAGTTCAGAGGACGAGCGAAGTGGAAACTGGGAAAGGGTACGTCTTAACTGAGTATCTCTAGCAGTTGTAAGACACCGGCTAACATTTTATCACTAACATGGAGTCTTACGAAGTTGTTAATCTATAAGAGGTACATTTGCGGAAAACATGGACCCCAGCGGATTCGAACCATAGAAAGAAACACAACGTCTAAAATAAAGAAGTGCTCTGCCAAGTAAGCTGCGAAATCAGGTCGGGAGGTAACAAATCCAAGCTTGAATAAATTACCCAAGTTGAGCTACTATCCATACTCACCAGCACGCTGTATTCCGTTCCGTGAATTGACCAGGTATGTCTGATTCAGAAGGTCATACAGCACTTCAGTCATTCGGGCAAGATCTGCAAAAATCAGCATAACAGATTTTCCTCCGGTAAGTGGTTTAGAGGGTTATGTACTAAAATGATGAGATTACAAACAATCTACTAGGGTTGTGTTGCCTTTAAAACTTGCCAACAGATGGAGTTTTTCTGTGTTGTAGACCAAGTTCAAACCTACAACAAAGTTAACTGGTACAATCGGTAGTATTCCTCAATTCCGATTTGATCAGAGGTGAATCGTCCGGCGAATGTGGGGGGTATCATTTTCGTTCTACAACTCTTGCCTTGGAGTTTCACAAACAACAATTCATTTAGTAACAACGACTAATAAACCGCTTGATGATGTAAAGTTCGCTATCTAGACTGGACGCTGATATAGTTTGCGTACACGTGTATACGTCTGTATACATTTATATACAGGTGTGCGCAATTCATGTCAGGTTTCTGATGGTTGGGAACAGTGGTGGTGTTGTTCGTAGATCGGGTTGATGGTTTTGGTATTGATATGTTCGCCGAGCTTGGCATTTTGGTTGCAAACGTTTCATCGCCAAACGAGGTGACATCATCAGTGCGTAAGTGTTTCAGCGGTTTCTAGTCCAGCACGTAGACTTTGTATTTTCAAGCATACATGCATGTCATTGCAATTTTATTTCTCAACATGTGAGGCCAAACCAACATGAGACCGTTAATGGGTTCATTCTACCGACAGTTCGATATATCCTACGTCGCTGATAACATAATCCCATTGGGTTCATACAAGCAACTTACCCTTCTCTCACTCCGGTCGATTGCGCACCACTTGACCTGCATTCTAATGACTTGATTGCAGTCTTTTGTTGCGTGGTGGTTAGACCTCATTTTGCTAATCCAATGCAGTTTATTAGACCAGAAAATGTGGTCGGAGTTGTCCATCTTGTTGAATCCGTAACACCGAGTGAGTCATGTTCGTTACTTTCCTACTGACTACCTTAAGTCTACCTGAGACTGAACCACTTTGCATGTTAATGGTTTAAATCTAGTCAGTCAGGTGAAGTATAAGTTTTAATATATCAGTAAGACAGTGTGTCCAACGATAAACTTCAACCGATTTTCAGAGTGTCGGAACATCGAAACAAAGCTGAGCTCCGATCATTCCTAGTGACACCGTCCCCCAGAATTTGCAAGATGTTCACACAGCATGACAAGAATGAAGGTCTTGCGTGATGTTATCCCAGGATGGTTGTTGAGTACGCGTTGTTATTGTCCGTAAAGCTTGTTGCTGATGGGGCCCGAATACTGATACAACAATATTAAGCGACTTTTGAAGTATTCCGAAGTTTGCCAAACCAAACAACGAAAGAAATCCAGCCAAACTCGTAAATCGTTGGAATTTTCATCTGCTGTCTTTCCATGTTGGTCCAGTGCACACAATCTGTATGCTTCAATATTTTTCACTATATTTTTTCACTATAATGTTGGGACGCGTGTTCTCCTTCTGCGTTGAGGAAACTCTGGAGATTCTATCGGCGATTTTTGGGGCAAAAGTTAAGAGCGCAGTCACATTCACTTTTCTGTAACCGTTTCAGTGGAAGCTTGCATCTGTTACCCCCACATCAGGTTAATTGTGTTTTCTGTTTGTCGCTGATGTGCTGATTCCCTCCAGCGGTTGAATTTACGCATTTCCACTTAAGGCGATGCGGATGACATTTCATCTGGGAACCTCAGAATAAGAGGCAAACAGTTGGCACCACTGATGGAAACTATCAAAACCATTGACATATAATTGAAACCGACTAAGAATTCGTGGCTTTACAACAACTTATGGATATTTGGTATCCAACTAGTACCGATTACTTGTAGGTTCTTTTTAACTTGTCTACTGTAGGCATCCTCTGACAAACAGAACAAAAGCTCAGGAAGATAACATAAATTACCATCGGACTGCAAGTTATTATGCTTTACTTAGCAGGTACTTTGTTGCAATTATGAGTTTGTACTCACAGTGGGTTCTTACCTTTTGGATGTACATCAAGAAATCCATCAAGTAACCAAGTATTTTTGCCACCTTGTTTATCTGAAGTAGAAGAAAGCGCGGTTACATTAATCGAATGTTAAATATACTATTTCAAAATAATCTTATCTGTTTGAAAGGAACGAGTCAGTGTAAAATCACATTTGGGGTTGGTCGTGTCAGAAGTGCATTCTGTCCGAGTTGCTTCAGTCCTCGGTTCTTCAGACTCATTCAGAAAGTGTTCCAAACTCACTCTTGACAAGTCAGGATATGTCTGCGACCAGGCACTTCCCGAAAAGTAGTCAGTTGCATTCATGATGGACACGGTTTCTTTCGACACCATCTATTAGTTAAACTTTCTCCCTCAATTTCAGATGTTTTGATTAGCTGCCAACCCTAGGGCTGTTTCGGGTGTTGAGTTTGACCCATCTGAACATCCGAAAATCAAAGATCATGCCCAGAAAACCTTCACTGGTGATGCCGGTTATTATCGGCACTGTTACATCCCTGAAAAACCAACCAACTATAGTTTACTTTATATGTGTCTTAGAGGTTTTTTCCCAGGCTTCATTGCCACACCTTCCCCTTCCTTGGTCACCCGTCCACTTTCGACTTCACCTGTTCAGAAATAACATAAAGTTGATTATCCCTTACAGCGGGTTAGGTTGTGCGTAAAATTAACGACCTAGATGAAACGGTAATTCTACATATGATTTGAATACTGGTGTTACTAGAAAAAATCTAACTGCAAAAAATTAAGGAATCAGTCAGATTCCGACCAACGGCAGAAACAGCATGTCCAAACGCAGCAAGCGCTCCGTTATCTGAACTACGAAGCCAAACCAAGAGGTCAGAAATTTCACGTATAAATTCGTTCGCCTGAAAATTCAGTCCTGTGGAATCTAACAAATGGTCCAGGGAACTGACAGCCCATGCAGAACTTCTTCAACAGTTCCCGATGAAATACACCAATGCCACTGCTGAGCATTGAAACTACATTGGGTATGAGCACTACTCACTCAGTATAACGTTATCGCTTATGAGCATACTGTTTCTGATTGTCATATGAATTTAGTCTGCCACTTTATTTTTCATTAGTATTGTACTTTACCCACGCTTGTCACTCGTTTACCATCAATACGAATATGTGAAGTGTTTACCTCTTACTAGTGTATCAAATTTTTTTCGCTTGTCAGATAATCGTAACTGTGTTGGCCAGTTGTGTGTTTTGCTTTGCGGCAAACCTCATTGTCAACGATAACTAGCAACAGCAAATATATCTGTGTGTAACTTAAATAAAAGGTTTTTCTCTCAGGGAAAAACACTGCACTGCACCGGACTGTGTTGTGAAGTTAAGTCAGTGACACGAAGCGATCATCTAGCAGCTAGTTGCAAACAGCGTAATTATGTTCACAACCGTCGTACGTATTTTCGTACACATCGGGATTCTGACCATGCTGTACATACCCAAGTCGATCAGTGAAATGTTCCATGTTGTGCAGTCCCTCAGGATGAAATTCACAAAAACATTTGGACCCCGGCGCAATATCGTGCAAATGAAGCAGGTATCGGTCGTCCAGTACGATTCTTTGCGTTGAAATCAGTGATACTTTTCACTCCGTTGAGTGACAATAACTGTGAGATCTCCCGTGATGCTTGGCCCGGTGGATTGTTTTGCGTTCGGCAACTCATCAGATGTTGTCTCTGTCTGGTTCGACCAATTGGTTCAGTGATTATCGTGAATGGATTCATTTGCTTCTAAACGAAATGTATCCAACTTGTGCCCAAACAAACAGACCGTGCGGAACATTCATCAGCCTGTGCTACAAACTAACTTACACAGATCAAGTTGAATGAGATGGCCCGATGGAAACTGAGTAAAAGTCGCATCTATTTTAAGTATTCATGTGTTCCCTATGGGTTGCGCGGTTACTGGAGAACAATGCTACTGTCACAGTGATGAACCTCTCAGACAAACAGTGTTCGATCCCGTCTGATTCTAGATGAGGAAGTGGTGTGCGCAAATCCGACCACAAGCCGAGTGGACGATTGTGTGAGGACCGTGAACACAACGTGGTCGAACAATTGAAATACGGAGTGATAACCTTTTTTCCGGGATTTTTTTTACTGTATTCCCCCGTTTCACGGCTGTGCTTACCTTTGGCCCATCAGTAGCGCGGTCGTGATTACAACGTGGCCTGTTTAACAACAATTGTTTTCACTCTACTAAACATTTCAGCTATCCTTAGCTGGATTTTACACGTGGAGTGATATGACTGTTCAACACCACCATTCCAGGTGTTCCAGGTTGGAATTGAGAGTGTTGATGCGTACCAAAACTTGGATCTCATACCTCTTCTCTCACAACAGTATGCAGCGAGATCGGTAACAGATGTGACAACATTATTTCAAGATGTTTGAGAAAGTGTAGATTACCACGTGATCGATGAATCTGAGAATCCTGATCTGGAATACTTTTCCTGAGAATAAGCCACCCCACATGATGTATGTAGGTAACATTGACCTGAAATGAGCCTAGCAATAAATTACAACGTATATGCTATAACTTTTATTAGAAACAGCCCGATTGAGACCGCTGACCGGCTCCCTACTTGATTTGCACTATCTTGACGGATTTTGATTCTGCTGAGAAGACAGTATTACGAGTAACGAGCGCAGATGCTACCTTGTTACTCCTCTTCAACTATGAAGCCTGTTATCGCTAAAAATTTGAGTGCATAACACTTTTATAACACACTGCACTCTGCACTATAGTGGATAAATATGAACTGTTAGTGGGAATGCGAACAGATGTGCTGATTGTATCAATCGTCGTTTGCTACAGATAGTACGCATGAAAAGACAGCGTCGTGTGAGTGACAGTAAGGTTTGTCAGAGCGTGATTCCAACTAATTCAGGTACAGGCTCATTAGGTTAACTAAGAGAACAATTGTCTGGTCATGTGCTTCGTGGGTCAGCTCAACGTTTACTGCATTGTGTATAAGTCACGGTGATGATCATCGACTGCTAGATAACTTAATGAGGTAACAATACAGGACGGTCATCGAGAGATGGGACAACCTCTCGGTTCAGTTCAGGGTCAATAGCTGCCTCGGTTACAACTTCGCGATCGCTGAAATCACGGGTTGGCAGCACTACTTGATATGACAACTTACCACATAACAGGGAATGCTCAAGTATGCCCCTTCCATCTTTTCCAATCAAGCTTGGTGAATCTAGTTTCAGAAGTGACCCAATCGTGAAAAGTCTGGACTTCAGCTGGATTCGAACCAACGACAGAAACAACATGCGCAAACGGGATAAATGTTGTACCAGCTGAGCTACGAAGCCACGAAATTATCAAATCTGCCAAACTTCTTATCAGGAGCCTAGTTTCGATCTGCGTTCTTTTTTCGCAGTTTTTCTCCCAATATTATGGATTCTAACTTATTTGTGGGTGAAACTTTGCCATTTTTCCCAGACTCGGTGGAGTCCTTGGATCAATGGTGGTATTATGATCACTACTTGGAACCGCGCAGAATCTCGGTCTACCTCAACCGCATAGATAGTGTTATAATTCCCATAAGATACTGTCAGTTGAATAGCGTGTGTTTAATGGTTGAAATTTGTTGGGAACACATGACCGGTCTCATCATCATCATCAGATATGCATACCCCAACTGTAAAGGTTTTCTTATTTTCGCTACCTAATGACACCTCACCTTTGCACACTGATTTTGCAATGATCTCTACCATCCAATTTGGAATGTTACAGCCAGTGCCTGAACTTAACATTAGTTGTGATATACGGCATCAACTCCATTTAGTAACAATGTGACGGGCCTAGTTCATGCGCTAGCCGGGTTATGGCACAAATCGAAGGCTACTCACCCCTTGTTATTTTAAGCGCACGCAAATGTTCTGTATCTAAAAACCGAAAATCATAATCAGCAAAATGCAATAGTGTTATATACATAACCCGTATAATATAAAAGCAGCCATGTGTTCCTATCTATCTATTGATGCAAAAGCGATTACTAAACGATTTGAGAAACATCACCTGTATGTTAGCAACACATAAAGAAATCATTAGGCTCCAACTAAACTTGTCGTACACTCAGTCGTGTATAAATTTAGGGGATAGTTGTTTTACTGAGTTTATGTAAAATTTTAATTGTTGCACACAGTTTTAATTGGTCACACTTATGTCAGTTCGTTTTTCACCACATAAAGCTCTTCCATGTGAAAATGTTTAAAAATGATCACTTCTTAGACGTTATTTTATATTGCTCAGTGCCTCGGACAGCAGCTGCGCACAACGTGGTTTCATCGAGCTTATCGTGCTGAAACCAGATCGCACTCCTGAAACGTACTGATGTGCACCCACTGACGGCGGTTCAAAGACCATCTGTGTACTCCATGCAGTAAATGTTCGGTCTCCATCCTAAATATCCCATCTAGTTAACGCGTATCTGTGAGTAATGACCAAATGCGTCGCGTGCCAACCCATTGAGCGGCAAGATAGGTTGTTTCGACTGACTTTCTTAGCTTTCTGGAGATAATTTCGACCATGGGATCTCCCTTGAAAGGAAGACTAATGAACGCAAGTTTCTTATTCACAGAGGGTGCCTTAAGTTTCAACTCTACCGTCTGCATCGCCTTCTGAATGAAACGCATTGGGTAGCCATTCTGCATGAACACTTCTTGTAGAAAGTCTAGCTCAGCTTACAAAGTGTCAGAGGTGCAGATATTTAACACCCTACCTGTCAGGCATCTTATGAGATTTCGCTTTTGATTTAGCGGAACGAAACTGTCGAAATGAATGTATTGGACACTCCAAGTCTGTTTTCTGTACACCGTTCGCCGGAATGAACCATCTTCCATCTCACTCTACCAACATCCAAAAAATGTATTTCACCATTGTTCTCTGACTCCTTGGTGAATTTAAAACTGCTGTGAGAGGAGTTAAAAGCTGTCACAACCCCGTCGATTATAGCATTCTCGCTGATGACGCAAAAACTATCATCAACATATCGTTTGTAAAATGCAAATTGTTCGATGACTGCACCCAATTGGTTAGTCTCTAGTTTACTCATGAAAACGTCAGCTAACAGGGGATCTAGAGGCGAGGCTATTGCCACTCCATCTCTCTGTCGGTAGATCAGCACCTTTGACACTTTGTAAGCTGAGCTAGACTTTCTACANAACTTCCATGTTTTACAACCAATTTTTGTGTGTACTCATTTGTTTGCTCGTGTCGAGCATCATATATTGGTCGTACTACAAGGCGATTGTCGGACAGAGTGCGTGAACACCATCCTGCGTGGTTGAACAGTGGTGTGATTAAAACGGTTTCAAGCGCGATTGTTGCTCACTTGACCGACTCCAATCATTCTGTTAGTAAGAAAGATGCTTTTCGGATTGTCTACCGAGTGCCAAGGAATCGACCAAAAATGGTGAAATTTCGAATGTTGACCATTGCCGAAACCATCGGCATCCGATTGCGCAACCCTGACCTCTGCGCTCAGAAAAAGTTCGTGCGGACACTTAACCTCCCCTGGTCCATAATCAGTCAAGCCCATGATTTGGAACAGTGATCACGTAACTGACAACAAACACGTCGTCCTTAACCTATATTGACCGTTTTTATGACTCACACTAGTCACTGTTTTTCATATTTATTGTGTTGTAATTAGCCTGATGACCAAACACAGAAAACAAGTCTTGTTCGCTACTCTGTTGTTGTTCAGTTTGCTTTCGTAGGTTCACGGGCTGTTGTAGAATAGATCTTTGATTGCACGTTTCTGTCTCCAGGCGTTAGTTGTCAATATGTTTCTGCACGATTTGTGGGAATAAAGAAAACGTGAACGCAACTAAATAAGAAATAAATTCAATGAAGCTGTTGGATGTAATTTCATTTCAGGAACGAACACTGAAGCAACATTCACTCGGGCATGTGCAGCAGCTGATCTGTGTGACTGAGCTAGTAAAGCTGTTATGAGCGCTGTAGTGCCTCTCACATATGCGCTGATCGAATAATGTTCTCAAAGTCTCAACTGACTTAGGTGTGATCACAGAGCTGACGCTATCCCTTCAGTACACGAACCTGGCAATTACAACTGGAGCTGTGCTGTTCGAATGACAGCTCCTTATTATCGTTACGCAGCGATGAAATGAAAAGTGATTAGTGGTATGTAAACCACATACTCACAAGAGATGATGAAAATATTATTTGTGGTTTTGTTCACACAAAAACATTCTTTGCAGATAAGGCGACAACACACTCTGCCAAATAGTCTGTGAGGCTGCATTACATTCCGAGATTATGGTAAACTCGAGTTCCTCCAGTGGCAACATCTGAAGCACCCAGCGCGTCGTGATATCATATGTCAAATCAGAACCCCCATTGTTTCAAACAATCACCGTTTTGCTTACGTATCTGATGAATTTATCCTTCGGTTCTAAAGGTTCCCAGTCACTAATAGACGGATTGGTTAACAGACGGAACAAAGGCGACTCCCGCTCTTCCACTGACATTTCAGACGGACTGTTTCGAAGACAATCACCACACTAGAGTTTCACCTTTGTTAGAGGTTATCCCCAAACAGTTTTGATGGTGGACTCAAGCTTAACACAAGAAGCTGGGACCTAACATGGTATTTTTCATTTAAAATGAATGAAACAATGAGGGAAGCCTCCGCTGTCGTGTCTCTTACCGAGCGTCAACCAAAATAGATGAGTAAACTGACAGTTTAGTCAGCCTGCTTCCATTGTGAACTCTGCTTTGGCTATCACGTTCTGTTTGCTCCTGTTTTCACTTCAAACACCTACTTGTTTCACGTGATCATCAGTTAGACAAACATATCTTGTCGCTCAGTAAAAATAGCGACGCTTTTCTAACTAGTCTGGTTACACTCCACCTTTGAGACCTAGTTACCAAGTGTAAGCAGAAACCATCTGCGTTACTTTTGAATAAAGCATCACAAGTTGTTTCGGTCAGCTGACTGGCCACCTAAACTGCCGAATGAGCAAGCTCTACCGATTAGCGTTAAGAAGTTTAGTGCAGTGACCCCAACTTGATGATATCATCGTCCTCCCTGTCGAATGGACGCAGATTATTTTTCTCAGTCGCCTAAACGCACGTTCCGCAAACACCCGACTCGTATGTCATTCAACTATGGACGTCGCATCAACAGCTGCAATCTTTTTCGAAAAAACTGCTCCGCATTCATATGAGGAATACGTGGGTTTGTACGAATTACAGCAACAGGCATATTAGGAACCAGCAACGGAAGTTGAAGTGAGCTGCACTACAAACCAAAGACACCATGACAAAAACATTGTACCTCCATGTTAAAATTGAGGGTACTGTCGAGTAGTTTAGGCAGTTTAGTTAACTTCCAAAGGTAGTCACGTAAGAAACACACAAGGTTTGCTAATAAACTGTTCAAGAGGAAAATCATTTTTTAGAATTTAATATTGGTGTTTGTGCTGGATCACTGCTCTGCTCAGAAAGTGGTTTCTTGTTGCATAGGGTGGATCCTACTAATCAAGACGGTAATCAGGGCGCAATCGCGTCTACATATTTGCTTATCGCTCCCTTCGTGTAGTTACATTAGTTGCTCCGTGTTCTGGCGCACACTAAGCTGTTGATAAGTATTTTGAAACAGTGGATTCGACGGGAATTGAGTCGTGCATATTTTCAGTGAACAGGCCACAGAAAACTATGCGTTATGGAAATCGGAGGTTGTTGGAACACAATAATCAAAATATATGGGAAGTTCAACTTACAAGTGCCAATTAAGTCGCAGACTTGTTTACCCAGTTCTTCATCACCGGACATCAATTTTTTGTCGGAATTTAATTTCAAGAGAAGAAAAATACCGGAAACACGCGTTTTACTAAGTCCAATTATTAATTCCTTTCTTAAAAGTTCATGCTGAATTTTATACGGTGGAACAGTCTAACGTTCCAATTGGTTTAGTCGCGTTCACAGAAAAACTCCTGGGTCCTAGAAATCACCAGTTGTAATGCTTCTGGGACTTTTCAATGGAGAAATTAAATCGGGGCACGTGTAAAAGGGATTTAGTAATTCGATGATCTGTAGTGTTTGTCTGTTGGCGAACACTCGATTATATTTTACCGCCTTTATGTAACACCTTCATTTTCATGCCACTAAACTCATTTTTCTCATATGCTGTTTTGGGAGAGACTGAATCTTGAAAAGCCTGAGCTTCGACTGGATTTGAACCAGTGACGGAAACGGTTTGCTCAAACGTGGCAAGCTCTCTAAGCTACGAAGCTACGCTGGGGGCCCTGAGATTTCACATTTGAAGCTAGTCACCTATCCGTCTATCTGTCACAAACAGAATCTACGAAATCATCCAGGGGTTCACTTGCCCTACCAGGGTTTCCTTAACAGTTCACGCTGGAATTTATCAACACCAGTGCAGAATGTTAACCTTGTGTTACTACTATGTAATTTGTCAAATTAAATAATTTGGAGACCAATGTATGAAGTCTGAGTTTCGACTGAAGTCTAACCAGCAACAGTAACAACAACCCATCAACTATTTGAAAACTGAATTACAGGACATATTTTCACCTATCGGAAGAAACACGTCAAAGAAACCGCCAAACCACAGAGATAGCTGATACTAGTCACTCACTTGTTCGGGTTTTGCAAACAAAATCGATAACCTCTTGCTTCATTTCCGGCAATTTGTCTGTATGTCTTTTGTGGGCGCGTTTATCTGCTGTCAGAACCAGAGAAAAAGATAAAGAAACTCAAGAACTTTTAAGGACTTTTGCTCAGATATTCATTATTGCATTTATACCGGTGTTTAGCCCGCTCAATGACGGTTTAACTATCGTTGGAAGACAAAGACCGTCGAGCATGAGAATTTTTCCTGCTCTAACAGGCACACGGTTCAGCCACCATCCTCCGTTCTAGTTCCTCCTGAGTTTTGCTACTGAACTACGTGCATATGACTCGCCATCTAATTTGATAGGGTAGGTCCATGAAGCATGTGAGCAAAAAACGGGCAAAATCAGTTGACAATGGTTAGCCGGCTCCGACATAACAAAAATGTGCACGGTTTGCACTCGCAACTGGCCACATGTTCACAGGTGTACTCTGGCTGAATATCCACTTCACCTGGATGGAGCTGTGTCTGGTCTTGACACCATTATTTTCCACACCTCAGTGTCTATCGATCACGTGCCCCTTGTAGAACACTGTTCATTCCACTTGTCAAAAGGCGATGCAACCCAGGATAATTCTTTAGGCGTACTTATCGTCAAAAATCAAAGCGTGGTTACAGATCGGAATGTGTAAGATGCATTGATTAAACAGCGAAGTTCGCGTACACAGACTCAGCCGTGATTCATTCAACTACCAGCTGAACTTTCGTAGAGTTCAAGGTGATAGTTAAGCTGTTTATGTATAGACTGCTGTCTCATCAAGTGAGGAAAATAGTTGGTCTTTATGAGTGGCACAGTCAATAGTTCGAGCCACAAGAACTCTATCAAACTGCTATAGGTTTCAGTATATAATGACAAATGCATTAATGCTTCACATGATGTGTGGAATGTGCCATGTGACCATCACAATATAAGTGTGTTCGTACAAAACGAATGAACTGTTTGCTCGAGATCGATCTGTCCACAATTTTGTCCCAAGAATCCCATACCTTTGTCTGAGTCTCTGTCGACGCTGAGGCGGAAATAAGTAGAGTCTGAAGCGAAAGTCACACCAAGATGTTGAGAAGAACACTCATTCTCTCAAAGGATACTTAACTGATTATTTTTGCACTATGTAAGTTACTCAAGTCTATCAATAAAAGTCGGAAAACCGGTTCTGATTGCTACAGTCAGAAGTGGTTTTGGCACAAACATACTAATCGGAAACGCCACATGACTCTTCTGCTGATCGCCTGACTTTGTCATTCAGGAGGGGGGTATTAACTAACTACTACGGTTGTGCACTGGTCACAAATTGCACGTGTTCTTCCAGTACCACACAGCAGCCAAGGCATAGAAAACCCTACGAAAAAGTATGGACTACACCACATTATCTTGGGGACACCCATGGTTAGAAGCACTTCGTGTGCAAGTCCGCCAGTGTTTTCAGAAACTTTGTAAGATCTACCCAGTAATCCGTCAGTATCCCAGTTTTACTCACGCTCTGGGCTGGATAGATGTATATTTCAAAATGGATAGAGGGAAGAAGATTAGACGAAGCTGGTTCCGCAAGTACAGTAATAAACGATTTAAACACACAGTAACTTATGACCAAGTCTACAAACACGTAACAGTGCAGTGAAAACGCAATAAATCGTCCAGTTAATCCAGTCAGTAAAATCTTAAGTGCGTTACTGTTACTGATATATACAAACGTAGTATGCTATGGAAAGTATCAGAACATGGGTAATAAAGTCGGATACAGTTCAATTACCTACGACCGATATAGAGTTTATGGGACTCAAATAAATGTTGGCAAATCAAGCAAATACAAGAGCGAACAATGCGCGTAAACGAGTCACGTTAAATTTGAGGATGAATCCATGCTACTTTAAATCTGTGAGTAGAATAAAATTGAATGTTGAATTGAGCTCAACATATGTGATGCGTACTTTTGTTGCAACCATGACCAATCAAAACCGTGAACTCGTTGTAATCTGTTATTTCACAATCACACTCTCTCCATTTACACAAGTGCCGAGGTTTCCATGCGCTGCTAACTTACAATGCGTTCTTACGTTTCGTACTGTGTCATCTGTAGTCTGTTATAAAATGTCGCTGATGTTCACACTGAGATCAGATAGGTGGTGTCAGTTTCCCATGAGGTTTACCAAAACTGAGGCTCAACGCCTTCCTTTCCGTCCATCCTCTCCGAACATGGTATTTTAAAGACGGTGTGGCTACCACTTGACGACCTTCTAGAGATTAGTATTCCTGTGTTGCAAATGTTGGCTGATTCCATGCCAGGTTATGTACCACACATCATGAACATTTCTAAGGCTAGTCCTTATAGTCAAAAACCTTCTTGTGAAACCTCTTTAAGTGGTTTTGCTGGATAGACATGTCGAATTGGTTTGGTCAGTAAAACCGGATAAAAGTATCACGTATTTTAGACTGTCAGTTACCCTCACGCGTTACTGTCCGACTGATGGTCATGATCTCGTAATTAGTGTGCTTACTTCTGTTGAGTTAGTAGGTAAAAAGTATCTTATATATTCATCATTCAGAATTAATGTCAGATAACGGTTTTTTATCATCTATCCACTGAGTATCCGAGGCCGATCTGCAGAGAACTAGGATGGATTGGACGAAGAGGTGTTAGCAGTGATAAGAATTATTACAACGAACTGATCCCAAATGTTTGAGCAAAAGCTGTCGTTAAGCTACACGAAGAGGTTGGCCACTGTGAGCCGGGTTCGTCTCCGAGGCTGGGAATATCGTGACTCGCAGATCCGGTGGCTGGGGACGTTGGGTGAGATTGCGGTTAATCGAGCTCAGTGGCGTGAATGTTGTCGTTGTTTGGCCGAGTTGTCGGTGAACTGAGTACGTTTAGTGGTACGGGCAGTGAAAGCCGTAGGGAAGATTTCCTGCTGATGACGCCTTACTTCCACTTACAGCATGGTTGATTGTTTGTAAGGCGTAGGCACATTGATGTTGAATGTTTGAATACAGACGTAGCTCGTTTTAGTGTTCACGCTCTTTCCAGTTCACTTTCATTCTCCTCNTTGATGTTGAATGTTTGAATACAGACGTAGCTCGTTTTAGTGTTCACGCTCTTTCCAGTTCACTTTCATTCTCCTCCCTTCCTGTTTATAATTGTGGAGCAGTTGAGCACTAGTGTGAACGACTGGTGTATTTCTGTTTAAGATGTTGATGATGATGCATCACGCTGTAGTTCGTACAAAACATTGGCTGCTCCTTCAAAACTGCTAACTATAAATTCACCAACTTTGCTGAATATTTTGGCTGATCTTAAATCTGTGGAGTTCACGCTTGAGAGAACTATGAGAAAAGTGGAACTTTGTTTTGATGCAACTGAGTTCAATGTGAACGGAGAAGCAAACACAAGATGAGAAGAGACGAACAGAAGAAAATCCAGTGAACCAGTTTGTGAAGTTTAGCTCTAACGTTTTGTCAATAAATATTGTCACCGCAACTTTTCGATTAACGTATTACACAGACAGGAAAACATTGGTATTCACAAAATACGGTACACCAACAGTAGTTTCAGGAATTCTACTAAGTTCACCTAGGGGACTTTCTCATTCAGTACCAACTGTACGATTGTTTCAACTAGGTTGACACGCCTTCTAAGTATAGTTGATCAACCACACAGTAGTACATAGCCATGAATACCTCTTTCAAATTCAGCTATGTGTAGGACGCTGCGTTAGGGTTTTTGGTAGGTGAAAACTGACTGTAACTAGAACCCACAAATACATGTACATCCACAAACTAGAGTAGCTTTTTCATTTTCAGCTATGTGCAAAACGCTGTGGTGGTGTTCTGGGTCAGTGAAAACCTATTCCAAGTTCAACCCAACATACACACTTTAAGTCAAACCTATGTACACTACTCTCAATGTTAAAATTATACACATGGCTAATTATCCTGAAATTCTGTTCTGATGTGCTTGATTCCTCCTCCTTTACATTGTTTGGAGAACATGAATCGAGAGTCGGACAGTTGTTGAAAACGTGATCAACTATGGCCTTTCTGCATCTCATTGCTTGTCAACTGTATCTCCATACTCTACTGTCATGACGTTTAGTAGAGGAATAAGTTGCATATACGAATGCTGTTGGTATCTTAGAGCTTCGACTGCCAGTCAACGTCGACGAATGTTAAGTAGCCGTAGTGAATTCATACAGGAATCATGATGCATTGGTTCCACACTGTATGTCAATGTGTAGAAAAACGTGTGCCGTGAGGTTGCATCCGGAACAGTGTGTGATACTGAACTATAGCAATATGTCCAGCAGTATCTACTACCAGTTGAAAAGTCCACAGGACCAACAGGTGGATTTCACTTTATGAATTCACGTGACTCTGGAACAGATAAAGTGCTTTAAGTTTCGTACGATCTATCCCCATTTTTTGGTCGACTAGGCGTGGTTAACGTGTCAACCAGCCACGTGAGTTTTGGACTACGTTGATTATATTCTGAGCTGATATTCGATCGAAAAGTGGTCGCAATACGTAAACTAGTTTCTACTAGTTTGGGGATATGACACGCTGGGGATTTGAGCCTCCAGACTTCATGCGATGCGAATGATGAGATATAACTATTCGGTTAAGAAAGGTACAATGTTAAACGCTAATATATTAAACACCTAAACATTTTAAATATGAAGGAATGAACTACCTGGCTTACCGGTGTATACAGCTGTCGATTGCGTGATCGCCAGTAACAACCAGAACAACTGCATTAATTGAAGCTTCATGTTTCAATCAAAACAAACGTTTGAGCACAATCACTTCCAACGGTACATTTTATAGGATTCCGTGATGTGGTGAAAAACCAATTGCGTGAGTGTTTGGTAACTTTATTCAATAGCTCAATTATGCATTACCCCGGGCAACAGGTCATGGAGATTGGACCGGGTAAACAGGGTATTGTTTGAATTCGTAGACCTAGTTTTGTTTAGGTTAGTCAGGCAACAATCACGGTATTGATTGACGTTATACAAACTCTCATCAACCATAAAAGGATGTTCAGCGTGAAACAAATACAGTAGATCTTAATCGAAAGTTAAACTGTGCTGATTGGCAGGGTTGTTGATCGACGCCTAAAATTAAACTCACGCAAACACAGCAAATCAAAAGTATTTTGAACGCATGGAGGTAGGTGGCCAAGGTCACGTAATAATTCTCGGGTTGAGAACTGTGGACAGTCATGGTTGACGAATGGATCACTGTGAAAAACGCGGTGTTTCGTTTTCTTTGAATGCTACTTACTGTGGGACAGCAGGTTCAAATGGATTCTGGCACGGACAATGCTGTAAAACTAAACTAAGACAAAAACATTCCAGTGCAACCTGTATGCGTTCAAAATGTTGGCAAATGAGATGATATTTGCCGAACGAAGCGAAAAGCAATTAGCACATGTACTTACAATTCTATATAGAAAACAGAACAATAGATGCGCTAAGGTATCTCTTAGCCGTTTTGGTATGTGTTGTTCTAAGTGTATTGAGAGGGCTTTTTCTAGAATGTGAGAAAATTGGAAGACTCAACTGCTGGTACAGGATCTGAAGGTTCGGGTTTTGTGATAAACGGTGATCAGTAACAGAAAGACAAGTTTGCATTAATATAGACGGTTCCTCTGAACTGCCTGATGTTTGATGTAGTTTACTCGCAGAACTCTCAACTTAAAAGAATTTTACGACCGCTCTTTCATTTTGCAGTCTTTCTCTGCAGTTTAATGCTAATGCTTTATAGAAAAGCGTTTGAACTGACTGCTAGAAGGAACTTTTTAAGGTTCATATGCTCTTGTTTTGCCTTCACTGAACTTCGAGGATCCCTCTGAGCACGTGTTTAAGTAAGTTAATCTAGAAAGGTAAGCTCTTCCCTTGTTTGGTTTCTACGGTTTCTGTCAACAGAAGTTGAATGTCTGAATTGTTTTGTTCAGTTTCATACTAGCTTTGTCTAACTAGAAGTGGCACACTCTGTGGTAATGCAACTCTGCCAGTTGTCTGTATGAAACGTTCAAACTTACTTGGACCTCTTGTTGGGTTCTTGTAAATCAGACTGACTTTTCTTGTCGCTTTAATCAAGCTATTAATCTGGCGTATCACTCATTAGGAGAGTGAGAGCAAGAGAAGATATACTTCGGTTTGTCGCCACAAGTATTACCCAGCCACAACACGGCTGCACAAACCAGCCTACCCTGTAACAGTTATCAACATCCATTTGGAATGAGTCCTTCCTAGTGGCCGGGGACAAAAGACATCTGTCCATAACACCTACCACAGGCGACTTGTACTGCACCACCTATCCAGTGTGACCCTGATGGGGCAAAACCAGGAAGCATGTAGGTGAGACCTTTGTTTCCAGGCAGCCAATGCTGGTTAGCCAGTTGGTAGGCTAGTACGTAAGTGAAACCCTTATCTCCCAGAAAATAAATAGACCAGTAATTAGTGTGACAGATTTATGAATTTAGATGAGACCCAGCTGTGGATTTGAACCAGCGGTAGACGCAGCGAAGTCACATCGAGAGCTCGGAAATTTCACATTTGGACTCTGTTACCCACCCGTCCCACTGTCTGATATGGAATCCACCAATTGATCAAAGGGATCGACTGCCTCGGCAGGATTTCTCAATCAGTTCACGTTGGAATCCACCAACGCCACTGTTGAGCATGGTTGAGTGCCTGGCTTAGTAGTTCAGCTGGTAGAGCGCTTACCGCGTTGAGACATGTTTTGTTTGTCGTTGGTTCGAATCCAGCGGTAGCCTTGATTTTTCACAGTTGGGTCTCATCTAAAATAGATCAATGATACGATTTAAACTGGGCAGATAAATGCTGAACATACAAGGCAAGAAGTGGTTCAATATAAGAGTACGTGCTTTTGAATGCTGGCTATGATGATGACGGGAAAACCAAAAAGGTCAGTTATACTGAAAAACGAAGAAATTATTAGTAAATACCATGCATCGAAAGGGCTAAAGAGGAGGGTAGGTGGAAGATTACAACAACCCAGGATTCTGTGAAGGAAAGTGGATGAATTGCAAAAGGAAGGCGATCGCTGCCTCATACGAACGAACAAACAAACAGATGTAACTGACATAATCTACTTGAGTCTCTCGTACCCGTCTTTTCTACGCTGTCGGCGGATTGTGAGTTCCTTGATAAGTTAAAAACTCGAAGCGCGTTACCGGCCGCATTCATTACAACGGCATGCAGACATGTCACCACAAACTACGACACCAGTAGTTTCTATGAGCACTGCGTGCTTCATTTCACGAACCCGTAGTTATTGCCAAGTGAATCTTTGGATGTCCGACCGGAGCGTATTTCTCCAGACTGTGAAGTTCACAGGAAAATCCTCCTAAGATCTAACATCGATATCACAACGTGAAACACCTATTTGGGTAGCGCTCCAGTATCTCAGTTTCTGAACACCAAGATTTTGCTTACCTGATTTCAATTGTTCCTACAGCAGCTTCGTCCAAATCCGATGGTTGCCCACCCTACAGACGTGCCCCAACCAACGAGCCTGACTGAGCATCAGAATGGCTTCAATCCGGTCTGTGTCCGTTTGACGAGGTGCCACAGTGCTCTAAACTATCTCCGACAATCGTATACCCAAGAAGTGTCTTAAATATTGCAAATTGAAGAGATACAGATACCCCAAGTTCCACAGATGCAATATCCACGCTTCACTGCTGTACAAGTAAATAGACAGCACCATAGAACGGTAGACCGGTAGCTTTTTCATTTTCAAGTGCGCTTCTTCTAGTTACTTTATGCAGGACGTCCGAAAGTAGCGCTGACCTCTGCCACGTGAGCTGTCATATCGCTGTCCTCGGGCTGATGTGTTGACATACTGCCACCCAAGTGCCAGGTGTCTGCACAGTTGTTAACAACGTTGGAATGCTTCTTGATTCTTGATGCTCACTCTCGACGACTGATTTTGTCCTTGGGTGGATTCATCAGACCGAAACACAATTAATGGGCGATCGAATCGGCTGCTTCATACGTTACGAGACGATGGTCCTAACCGCTCGATCAATGAACATCGATGGCGGTGAGGAGTTTGTATGCAATTGAGTTAGAGCTTGTTTTTCACCCCGTCAATGTGGATAGACACAGTTCACCTCGGATTGCTTGTTTGCACTGGTTACGATCACAAAAGCTTGAAATAGTGTTTGTAATGAGATTCACTAAATGGCTGAAAACTTGGTAATCCATCGTTCTTGGTGATACCTGTCGGGTTGACGGTGCTTGAGATATTCCGCTCCCAGTGGACTGATACACTATTATGAGACAGACGAACAATTGACAATGTATTTGTAAAAGTATTAACATCATTGTTGATAAAAGAGATCTATGTTTGTGTGACAAATTTGTGGATGTGTTCACGGTTTCACTTTGATTGAATACATAGCCAGGGATGGATAGTGGTCCACAAACCTGTAATAATGCGAACTGAAAAACTCACATATGCTCTCTTGTTTTGATAGTTCTAGTGCTTGTTGATGTCAAACATGGAATAAAAAACTATCTGTCAGTCGTCAGCTTTCACTTTGTTTCGTAAGCTCTCTGTGTTTGAGTTGTTTAAATCTCACAAAACAAGCGCTGCACTTGTACAATATTTCGGTGGATGTGGTTTAGGAATATTTAATGTAAAGTATTTAAAAACACGTAAACCCCCTTTAAATTTGGTACTTTTATGACTATCTACCAGTTCGTTTACAGGCTTGAAAGCCTAAATAGAGTAGTGTTGTAACTGGATCTACGGCTTATGAGCACGTAAACAGATAACAGAATAACAGACAAGGAAACGGCGGATAACGGGACGACGGTCAACGGCAATGAACAACGGATCACAGAGTACACTCGATTAGCTCGGAACTCCCCGGTCAACCTAAAAACCCAGAACTAAAGCAACAGCACAGTAAAAACTGGCTCCGGGGAAGAGTTTCTTATGCCACTCAGTCCGTAGGCAACATGGCCTCAACCCCGATCGAATCTACAGTGGGTGGGGCTAGTAACGAGCATAGGCCAAAAGACACCGCAAGCACCCTGGAAACATAAACGATGTTCTTATCATTGTTCTACCAGTTTGGTTCACCAACGTCATCAGTGACAACGTTTCATTCTTCAACATCGAACGCCGTTCTCTGTTCTGTTCATAGCTCAGAGAACGACCTCCTGGGACAATGAAAATATCTGGCCAATTATTTCAAACCACGCAGATTTCGCTATCAGCGCATCGTCGTGTTGTGTTTAATAGTCTTGTTGAGCCATCCGGATGTGTAGCGGTATGTGAACAGCACAAGAGAGGATGATCAGAGTGAACATCAACAGAAATTGAAATGTCGAGACTTCACAGTGTAAAGGTGAGAGAAAGCAACTGTGGCAATCAATGTAGTGAAGTCCCGCAAGCGGAGAGTAGAATGCAACGGAATGGATGGGGACCTGACTAGCCCACACGGTTGTCGGATGTAGGGCGACTTATAGATCAAACGTCTGACGAAACGATCATCTCGTGTGTGATAACGATTCTGATGCACTCGCAGTGGTACCAGAATGCCTGCGTGTTGATTCGTCGGCACATAAGCAGGAGATCCTCTGTTCCATTTGCCATATTGATCAAACTTGCATGAAGTGCCCGCTTCATTGTGCTGTGCCTTGGCAAATTATCGCAATCGATTACGCCACGCCAATTCATTTCGTGACACTACTTTCATACAGACACTTGTTGTGGCTACAGAGGCTAATGAGATTGAATGAGTGTAATATACAGCATGTGGCGAGTCAGACCGCTTCTACAGCTAGTCGCAGAAAGGTACCGGCATAACAGACTGAAAAATTCGCGAAGTTCTACACAATATATAGTGACAAACAAGTCACTAGTTAGCATTTTATTGGGAGAAGTGTAAAAGCAATGCTCATAACATATTTATACACAGGCCAGTGGGTGCACAATGACAACGCTGCTTTTCGTAAGCGCACTCGGCTTTTCAAATCAGACTATGAGGTAGACACTGAGTTTAACGAGCAAGCGCGTGAAATATCATAGTCTGACTGCAGCATATTTGAGGTGATTTGTCGATTATTCGGATAACTGTTACGACCGGTCTAGCAGTCTGGATCGGACCATCCCAACCCCAGAACGACCAGCCTGTTCAGTTTGGTTCACTTCACACTCTCACTATGATGTAGAGAACAAACCGAAACAGATGGTGTAACTCGGTTTCTTCGATATTGTATACCGGTAACCTGTTCGTCGTTCGACCTTGCTCGTGAACATTGATTTGTTACATGCGAACTGGATAAATGAGTATTCTCCAAGTGACGTCTCGTATCCGATGCCAAACGCTGTAAGCATTCCAAGCACTTGTACATTGAAGTTACCCGATATCCCTCTCCCGCTGCTTGACAGTGACGTGGATTGACTCCATGTAAGTTTAAGATGTCTGAAGGAGTTCTTCTGAAGTTAATGCCTAAAACTAACTGGACGACGCTATCACACAGTTGATGCGGACACCGGTAGGTTGATAGACAAACTGCGTGATTCGGTCGTGTGAAGTGACCTCGCTTGTAGAAGACGGACAAATTGCCTAACACAGGTTAACGCCACATTGTACGGAATATTCTCGAGTTCCCTAAATAGTTCACCTATCAGACAGAGGGATTAATGTGTGCATGTGCACCGAAGGATGACAACGTGTAAACAACCGCCTAGTAAGTATGAAAAGACCAATGTCAACTGAAGTTAACATATGCGGTATTTGTCCACGGTGCAAACAACACTGAGTGTGTGAATGAGGTTACATAAATGATGACACCCTCTGTGCCCGTCCCAATATTCGTCCGGGGCAATTATTTAACTTCAGCGGGTTGGTAGAAGATGAGCGATGGACAGTCTCGCGAGCAAGTGTGTCCGGCTCAATGATAACCTTCACATAAACAAGTTTCCCTGCGGCTTTTAGTTTAGAAGAGTGGGTGGTGATTTCTCCCATCTTTGGGAAACATAGAAGTTCAAACTGAATGGATGACATCAGGTTTGGGTATCAAATTATGGAACACTTGATTCACATCCCTACCAAACTGACGGGCAACAAACTGTCATAGGAATGTGATGAGAGTGAACACTGTTTTAGACCAACAATTCAGATAAATGACCCACATTAACCGGAGTACGGTGCATCTGGTTTGGTCTCTGTTATTCTGCCGAGATGATTTCCTTAAATCAAAGTATTTCCCATTAAATCCCGTTGCATATCCTCCAAACAATATCACTGGATTCGTCACTAACTTCGTCATGTTGTGGTTTTTTATGGCCGGCATTTCGTTTGACCCATTCACAAGGAACTACTTAAACCCCACGTCGTGTTTTGAGTGAGGCATCATGAGTAATATTAGCCGTTGATATCAACCACCGACATAGTGTGCTCAATGAAAATTACAGAATGTCGGCAATTCCTGTTATTCATATTTCATCTGAAAATGAGGATGGACAGACACTATTATATATCTCATAGAGCACTTGAGTGGGTTTGTGAGAGCCAGGTGGGGCGTTCATTCATGCAGATCGTCATAACTGTGGCTGCTCATAGTCAAACTTATGGTATGACATGTTCCTGACATAATTGATTTCTCTCAACTCCATACCGGATTTCCTGTTACCAGATAGTTTGTGTTCAACGGTGAGTTTCCGTGAACATTGTTATCTATTTATCGACCAGGAGAAAAGCAATGTGAAACCTCAACAGCGGCTGTCTGTCCTATTTTCCGGAGGACAGCCGTTTTTGTCTATGGACTACTGTAACAATCAACAGTCGACATGAATGTTCACGCTTCAACCTACAGCACTAATCGATTCTAATGGTTGGGAACAGTGGTGGTGTTGTTCGTAGCTCGGGTTGATGGGATTGGTATTGGTATGTTCGCCGAGCTTAACATCTAGGTTGCAAACGTTTCATCACCAAGCGAGGTGATATCATCAGTGCGTAAGTGTTTCAGCGTATGGTTTTGAGAGCTCATCGGTAGAGCACATGCTCGTCAAACTCCCATAGGACGATAGTGATGACCACTGTGCTAGTGGCTTCACATTGGGAAATCAAGACCATTATGCATGTGCTTTCAGCCACGTTCACTCATGAGTGATACTCAGAGTGCCCTGTTCGCGCTCAAAGTCCCCCAGGTGGTCAGTTCCTCACTACCATCATACGTTGTTGGTAATACACCTTAGGACAAAATGGATAATGTAAATAAGAGTGAGAATCTACACTTTACTCATGGCGTTCTACGCCACTGGACTACAGTCAACCAGTTTACAGTTAACAAGACATGTAAGGCTAAGCATCTCCGTCATGCTAACTGCAATAGAGGTTACCCTGGCGATGAGGAACTGAGTAAAACTAGCAGTGAACTGGACATAGGAACGTTGCTCCAAATCACCTTGACCAGCCTTTGAATGATGTATCGAAAGCAGGGAAATCCAGTTTGGTCTTTGTGCTACTCACCAAACCATTTAATTTCCGCCATTTGGCTTCTGTCTGTCTGTATTATGACCGATTGCCCACTGACCTCCGCCTTGAGCTGAGTGTCCAAGTTTGCTATCGTAGAGTACGTTAATCTTATCAAGGGAACATAAAGAATAACCACAAACTGGTTTACTGTTCGTCATTCACTGATAGGCCGCAAAAACTGAGAGTTCCACACTACATCCCAGATATGAATTAACCATTAATCGCAATTAACCACTGCTTTCACATCCCAACACGCTACTTCGGATAAGATATGAAGGGTTACTCCAAATATAAGAAATTCGCCGTCAACTTCCATGCCCGTTATGTAATGTGCTTCTGTGTATCTCCGTAAGCAATTTCCGGAACAACTTACTGGGCGAACGCATATAGACAAACCGTCTAACTCACAAAACTCAACGTTGTAGCATACCACTGTGTCTGCTAGGATGTAAATCAGGAACCGTTGTATCAAAGTCACCGGCAAATCAACTCAAGTGCAGACACGATACAAACACCATGAGTAGCAAGTCGAATCTCCAAAATGTTTGAAAATCTGAAACGTTGCAGTACACTGAAAGTTTGCTTCATCTCTTCCGTTCCTGTCACTCAATTGTTGTTGGTCATAAGCGGAAGTGCATTCTTCGTGTGCTTGTTAGGCCGTTATTCAATTGTTCTTCTGTTTAGTTTTCTCCAACTTTTAGTTAACAATTCTGCTATTTCTGAACTCTCAAATTTGCAGGCAAGTTTCTCGTTTCTTTTCACAGTTGCGCACATACATAGGCACTCTTAGCTTCACTCAGTCTGTAAAATTCCTATGAACCCTATTAGGGGCCTGTTAGAACGAGCGGGCGAGTTGCACGCTGGCTCACAGTTGTTTGCAAGCCCGCATTCTTTACCAGCACCACCCCCGTCAGTGTAAATTCTCGACATACGGAACGGATGCGCTTCGCTTGTGCGTATGTGCGGTCTTCCTAATGTGTCTCCAACGTATTCAATTGTCGGAGAGACCACACACCATTGGAAAGCGCGTATGAAAGATAACACAATGACCGCCATGGGGTTCAAGCGTGAATGACATACAAAACTGATCGCTTGAAGTTTGAATGAAATTCGCCTTCCTAACACGTATGATTATGCACTGTCCCCAACAGACTGTTTTTTTATGTAACAATCATAGTACCCGTGTACCATCGAAAATTGAGAACGTAGTACAGTGGATGCCATTTAACCAATATGCTGGTTGGCGTCTTCATTACGCGTGGTGTTCTATAGTTGAAGCTGGACATTTCATTTAACACCCTAAGCAATTCTTTGTTTATTGACGAGTCATGCTGGATTTTGATTCGTACAATGCTTCTTTTCGAAAGAAGCTGGCATAAGGTGCTGACCAATCATTAGTGGTCTTCAGAGCAGACCATTCAAACTCCACCAGATAAACAGATTGGGAATAGCACAACGTTACGAGCAAGTTGTAATACTCTAGGTTTCAACCACCTAGGGTGGCCTTCCTCAGGAGTCATTCATTGACAACATTGTTTCTGTTTGTCTATCTACAGTAACCACGCGAGTCTACTCGTTTCCAACGAACTCCTTCAGTGGTGTGCTCAATGGTTAGCAGGTGTTTCTAATTTTATTCCGGACCAAGGATCGAACGTCCATAAACAAACGTCTGAAGGTCATACGCAAAGACCTGATTAGTGCTTTTGCTCTAGTACCTGCGTTGACAAATCAATCCGCTGACAACACGATGATCCTACAAAGAACGAGGAAAATGTGTGGCCGTGTTCGTCCTGAGTAAAAAACAAGTTTATCAATCTGGTTGTTATTCGGATAATTGGACTCTGAGTAAATGAACAGAGACATTTTATACCTTAACGTGCTTTTTGCAGGCAGGATTGAACACAACGAAACTTGTCTTTTGTGGTGCTAGACGTAAGAGACATTGGGGTGTGAGATGTTGTGAAACAGATCTTCCGCTTTAAACGTTCTCATCTTCTACCCAACGCCATGCATACTGTGGCCAGTCCAATCAGAAGGCTGGCTTCTAGGTAGATCGTTCTGTCTCCATGGTCAGTGTAAGAGCGTTAATTCAATAGTTTGTAAAGCTGGAAGGGAGTGATACATCTTGGATGTTCTACAAGCAGTATACGAGATTTAGAACAGACTCATGATGATAGTACAGATTCACCAACAAAAGGCTCACGTTGAACGTTGTTTAATGGAATAATAACATAGTGGTAACCACCACTGTTTCCTTTCCCAAGATGACCTAAGGTATCTTTCACTTGAATCCGGAGAATCTTGAGATCCGTCTGAACCATTCGCCGAGTCACCTACACCAGCAATCGGAATTTTTCGTTTGCAACATTCCACATTTCAATTACACGTTATCAGAAAGCTGGAAACAAAATGACAAACGCAGATAAGGCAACGGAGGGTTTTGTAACACGCAGGCCAGCCGCTTTCGTTCTGACTGCACGTGGTATTTGTGCACTGAGTTTAGGGCAATGGGGAGGCACCGAGGAACGGCGCTCTTCAGAAATAGGGGTTCCAACAAAAGTCTTGTGAAAGGAAACAGTATAAACAAACATGAGCCAAAGGCCCAGTGAGCCATGCACACGGATTACAGAAACGTAAACTACAACGGCACCGACAACACAAAGGCACACCCCATTGCACAATTCAAGTTCACTTCGTGCACGCTTGCTGGTTTCGGCTGCGCGTTACACTTTTAACGTGTTTCGGGCTAAACAACTTGATCACATTTACAACGCTTCGGCCATCCTCCAGGATCTCGATCCGACTTCACTAGAGAAAGCACCTGTAGGCGTGCAGCATCGGATTGAGCACATGAGAAACCATCTGCGATATTTCATGTACTTTTACCAACATTTGGAAACTATGGGTTATAAGAGCAGTTTGTTTACAATGTACCTGGCACAGCTTGACTCATGTATTCCACCTGTCCCTGGCCAACTGAACTTTAATGCAGGTGACCTGGCGGAGCTGAGACGGGAAGAAACAGAAGCATCTGAAGCCACTTAGGAGCTTCTTTTCGGTCTTATAAAAAATCCCGAAGTGATAACAAGACTTGTTCTGTTGGCTGCTCAGACTGGTCACAGTAGTGAGAACCAGCTGAGTATCTCTTGATTTATTTTGAACATCAATGTCACCTGGAAGCAACTTCAACCGAACTGTTCTCTGAATGCAGCGCTGACAGAATGCGACCCTTCTGACAGGTATAGGCGAGTTAAGGAAAGCGTGTACGTTCCAAATACCAGTGCAAGCCATTGAATGTTTACTTAGAGTAAGCTCTTTTAGGGGCCAATCACACAAGTATGCATACATCCGACAAAAACCCTCGTAAGCCGAAGACAATGAGAGGTAGAAACTCAAGTCTCGTTTTCTTACTAGTACAACCTGGTCAAGATGAACCAGTCTGAAATACACTATAAAACACACAGTTGTTCGACTTCATCTACTGAGTATTTACTCAACGTTATATCATCCGAAATTCCTTCAAACTTGTTCCAAAGAACTTCTCTGAATCCACTGACTAATCATTATGGAACGTCTTGCAATTCGAACCTTACTTACAGCAGCCTACATTCTACATACATAGTAAAACTGAAGTTGTGAATGCCCCGTTTCGAATTGCCTAAGCTGAATAAACCAAAATCCCTTGTGTAATTAGCACTCAGGAGAAATACTTTATCAGAATTGCTGCGCAAACATTAATCACGCCAATGAATATTAATGGAAATATTGTTCAACATAGTTCAGTGTTTGATAAAATTCCGGAGAAGTTATGGTTTGTTTATCTCGGAGTAGATGAGTTCAGTTTTCAATTGGTTCCTGAAAAGTGATGAAAACAACTCGTGACTACAAACCGGTTTGTGTATTACATTCGTTTTTTAAAAGTTGTGACAGGATAAAACTTGCCCTTATGGATACACTTGAAAATCCGTTTCAGGATATGAACTGAACGCAATAGGGAATATTTTGTCACGTTCGAATGGTGTGGCATATCTAAATCTTTGAGTTGCTAGCCTGTAGTTTGTGTCAAATTGAGCGAATTACAAGATCAAGGAGAATCTCAAATTATGGTTTGGAATTAAACCAGTAATAATGATGGATGGTTTTGGATTTCGGCAGGTCAGTCTTTGTTTGTCTAGGCCAGTATGAGCAATCCAACCCTTAGAATACAATCCTCGATAGCATTTACATTTGTTGGTTAGAATTACACAAGAATATCGTGAATTCTTACCTGTACGAAGAATGCTATGGATGCAAATCGAAACTCATTGGGATTTTGAGCACTTTCGTTCAGGATAAGTTGAGTACTGGTAAGGTTGCGACAATATAGCGAGTATTGTTGCGCTTTTACAAGTTTATCTCCGCATCATCAGACTTCGGTTACAGATCAGTAGATGTTCACACCGATGATCTTTTGGTTGAAGTAGGAAGCGAATCACAACCAATATTTACATGATTGTTGTTAGCTTTCGCTACTAGTGAGTTCCACAGAGGAGAAAACTTGAGGACCGCTTCAAGCCTGGTCACTACGGATATCCGTCCTCTCCTAATAATAGTATGGCGCTCATCTGTGTCAAGTGCCGATATTCAAATTCACTTACTCGGTTCTCACAATAATCGTAGTCATTGATACCCATTCTTATCGTTACAGGCTGCCACAACAGCCAGTACACGTTGTTCGGTTGAACTGAACAACCAGTAGTGTACGGTCGTCTGTGCATGTCAAATATGCTCGCAACACTGCATAACTTTCCCCTGACCAGACCGATTACGATGGCACAGCGTACCCGGGTCACCTCGTAACCGTTGTTGTTATACCAGTCCAGTTGTCAACCTCATCAGGCAAGCTATGTTAGGTGCGCACGTCTGTGCACGACCCAGTACATGAAGTCACGTGGATTTAGCAGATTGTAGGTGGGGTCGTATGCCTATATCTCATCTGCGAGTAGAGCACTCGAACTGCTACCTCTGCTCTCTTGTTGGGCTGGTTCTAATAGTTAGGAGCACCTCGTAATTATACACGAGTACACGTGCCAGAACGAATGGCCGTCCAAGTTAAGCAGATACTTCGTAAATTGAGTTCTGCTCTTGTCGAAACCCGTCAACATTGACTATTCACTTCCGGACCTGTATTTCGGCCCCAGTGTCCGTGTGCGTGTTAACCACCGTGCAATCCACGTCCCGTTAAGTCTGACCCGATCGTGCTGATTCATTCAAGGCTGTTGGAATGCGCATATACACTGATAAACGAATTCGAGTAAAAATGACCCCACATGAATTAAGAATCCTTCAACCATGTGCTGACTGATAGCTATCTACCTTATGTTTTTGTGTCCCCTCCATTATTTTTGTGGAAGCTAGATTCATGCAAACAACACTGGTCGTTTTCGCTGCCAACTATTTCACACAAAATCTCGTTCAGTCACCGAGTTGTAAGTGTGGGAGACTGACAGTCATTACCCGCGAATTTCTGAACGGTATTTCGAAGAAACGCTGCAAACCGCAGTAGGTTTCTCACAAATTCTGAAACCGAAATTAAACGCGATTTCAACCTAGCATCGATTTGAATCAGCAAAACGAAACACTGCGTCCGTTCTAAAAAAACGATTGCGGCTGAGCAGTTAGATAATGCTGATTAGTCTCAGCTAATGTGTGATTAATTGCGCAAAGTGTTTAACATGGAGACATCGTAAAAAAGCGATTTATAGTTCAAGACTCGGTCGAAGAGGAATATACGTTAATAGCTGCATTCAACTTGAACTCCAACTTATTCCAGTGACTTATTTCGAAGGAGGCTGATTGAGAAGCCCGTCTGTGTGTGATAACTGCTATCATGTTTGGGTGACGTTCAAGACATTCAAGAATGTCTGGCGACAGCCGTGCACAAGTCAACCACCAATGTGGTTGTGTTGGTTTCTTCCTAACAGGTGAGCAATTTGCTCAGCTCTTAGTCTCAGTCGGATCGGCTTCGTGATTCGATTTTTAGCGAGTTTGGGCACTCTCAAACATCACTGCATGTGAGCAATGATTAGCCCATGCACCAATTCGTTCAGAAAAGTCCCATTCTGTCGCCTTGGCTTGGCAGCCAGATTGAGTTTATAAATCAGATTATTTATCAATTCGGTTCAAAATGAAGGCGCTTGTTACTCCACGTGGTAATTTAGAAATACCCGTACCGACTTAGATAGCAGGCGTATACTATAATTGATAACCACACCCTAATCAGAACGCAGCTTAAGTCCTGGCATGAGTGTAGGGCACACAGGCGCCCTTGACGAGTATACACCAGTAACTGACTCGTCTTGTTGGATCCGACTGAACAGGCGTGTACGGAGATCAGCATCATTGGGGACTGGGGTCCGCAGACAAAGATGAGACACTTGAATTTATCCTCTCGCTTTCGCGATTTACGATGCCTGCATAGGTGACAAAGTCATCAGAGTCCCGCTTGGTCAGCCTGAGGCAGTGGTACCGCAAGTTGAATAGAGATGACTGGTCATCGAATATCTGCTAAAGAATATTGACCGTCTCATTGAAGCTGATATCGCGTGGGCTCTTGGGCAAAATGAGATTGGTTTACCGTACGTGCTCCGCACGGGCCAAGTTTGCGGGGGAGAAGCCGGACCAAAGTATTCTGCAGCAGTTGAGTCGAGGTTACCTCAGCCTTCCAAATAATTTTGACTGTGATCTTTTGAACTTCAAAAGATAAACGGAGAGGGATCCCGTCCAATCTCTTCTCAACATTCGATGGATCCGTCTTGGAAGCAAAGTGAAAGTTTTCATTACTCATAATCCACTTCCTGACATTTGATGAAGATGAAAACCATTCGTTATTGACAGCAACACCAACGTACATCTTCAGGCTCTTTCGCGGATGAAAGAAAGTGGTGTGCACAGGGTTTCTAAGGAACACGTTAGTTCCACTTGTTAATCTTACCCTGCTATAAGCGGTGTCCGAGTCAAGTGCTTCCTTTTGACCGGAGCTGACCCAAAAGATCTCAACCCCTGTAAGAAATCGACCTTCATCCATTAGTGGGTTGCAATTTACATCAGTCATACCCTTTATCAGAACATCGTCTAATTGGTCTAATGTGTTCAGCTAGAAGTCCGATTCACAAGAACATAGATCGGAACTGAAAGAACTGTTAATTTGTCCCTTTCCAAGAATACCAAGCATTGTGAACGGTAATCAGAAGTCTGAGCGTATAGGGAAGGCAATTTGATCGGACTTAGTATGAGACTATTGAAATACCGATCAATACGGTTGCCTCATGAGAACGTGATAAGAGTGAACGTGTTAATCGTAGTAAAGATATACAACACCAGGAATCTCTAACAATAAAAATAATCTAGTTGAGTGCAACTTTTAGAAGGTGGTTAACATAAAAGCCTGTATGAACGCGAAAGTTGCAGGTGTATAATTTGGGTACAATTAATAGCAGCCAAATGCCATGTCATTAACACTCTAACCTCAAGCTAGAAAAGCATGTTGCTCATATGATCCTTGAAAAACATGTCTACTCAACTTGTTTACTTCGCCCTATCAGAAGTCCTTATGAATTTTATCTCCAACCTTCAACATAATCAGATGTGTCCAAACGCACTGGGCATGTACTCATGTTCATGCCTTGGCTCACTAGTTTTCACAGAGGTTCTTGCCCTCTGAATGTCCACGCCACTCACAAACTTTTCTCACAGCCGGTTTACTTTGTTTCAACTGCTTTGTTCCACATTACCAATCAAACGGCGACCGCGTGACTTCCGTCTGTGTGGTTGTTCCAGTGTGTAACATGGCCTTAATGATGCAATAACCACGGTTGCCAATGATTGCATTACAATTGGGCCGCACTGTTTAGCCTTCCTGATACTCACTGAGTTGAAAGGCGCAACACAGTGTCTAGATTGTCATTAAAATGTGTCTGGTTGTACTGGTCGAACCCAACTTGCAGCATACCAAGATCCATCTGCAAGTATGCCATCTAGCCTCTGATTTGTTGAAGTCAGAAGATCAGATCAGATAGAGCTGTGGGCACAACGACATCCAGACACTCATCGTGAACAATAAAACTATCATTGATAATCGCCCTTCTAAAATTTCAGTAATAATCCTTATCTCACTCTCGGCCTTCAAACAATAGTGGCAGGACAGAATAATCGGCACGTGGAAAAAAATGCGGTAATGAGATAAAGCAATGCCATTCCCTGGAAAATAATATGTTCTGATGATTGAAGTACACTAGTGACGCAGAAATCAAGCGTCTTGAGAGACTATAACTTAGGTTTGTGACTATCATTTGACCTGCGAGAAGATAGGTAATCGCTTCGTCAGAGGTCAGTTATTCAACATCCTGGCCACCTTCACAGTGCGAACTGGGTTCGGATAGATTTCAAGTGACTGGTTTGCAGTAACACTGAGCGCACTGAGCGTGTTTGAAACGACACAGTGCAGCAGACGAGATAAAGCGTCCATGGTCATGATGAAAACGAGATTGTGTTTTCAGCCCAAGGTGTGGCGGTCAGAACGTTATTGCTTAACGGGACATTTAAACCTTCGATTTCCGGTCAACCTGAGGCAGGTGTGTATAGACGAACCAAGGCGGATTGTGATGGTGTCTGGGTGCACATAACTAAACAGCTCTGGACTAGCAGAACAGCCATAGTGCTGCTGTCTTACGCACGCTGAAGAGCATGTTAATATGCTGTGTAAGTTCAAGGAGATGTCATTTGGTAGGTTGCTATTGTGAAAACCCTCAAAATTTTGGTAAGGCTTGGCTTCCTGTCCTATATTTTCTGGTAGTTGGGTCCTCGATGCCTGTTTCTATTGCATCATTCCAGTACACAAGTTTAAATGTTACGGTTTCTGAAAAAAGTCTTTGATACTCCCTGTGCATACATTTCGGTAATTGGTCACACGATGAGTATTGTCTACACTTCCCAGTGATCATTCACTGAGTGTTGGTTTGATGTAGCTCAGGAAACAAAATTGATAGTGAATGGACCTCAATCTGCCTCTCTTCCTTGAGCGTAGAATACACTCTAAATTGCCTGGAGGATGTGTGAAGATAACACACGAACAGATCTATACAGGTTAATGATCCACAATGAGATTTTTGAGAGAGCAAATTGGATTCGATTTGACAAGACTGTCATAACCTGTCTCGTTTAAGAGTACTGGGCTTGTTTGAAGCATGTAAAAGTGTTTTCACTAAGAATCTTGAAAACTTGTGTCATCGGTTTCCGTTTCGTAAACCGATGGATCCATGCAGATTTTGATTGTCGACCAAATTACTGAATAATTCTTCGAATGTGAGGGCCTATAAATATGTGTTAGTGTGCCGCCAGTCAGGCTGTGCTGGAACGTCTTGGGACCAGGATGATTTGCAGATATACACACCGATATATGGTGCTAGTTAAACCAATCTTGTATCACACACTTCGTGAACAGCATGTCGAATTGACTGAACAAGGAGTGATAAGCGGAGCCGAGATGGAAGTAATTTGGTAGTTGATATGAAATTCTAAAAACTGATAGGCAGACTGCATGTTATGCCTCCCCAAGGGAGGAAGGTAAGAACGAACACAAAGACCGCGAGCAGTATCTCGATCACGAACGAAAAATAACGATATCGCAAACGACACGAGTAATCAGCACGCATGTAACCGGACCCAACTCTCGCAACTTAGAACCCCCCAACAAAAAAGAAAGAAGACGGCCTTCAAACGAGCTTTACTTGAGGCTCAGCCCGAAGGCAAAACAGTGCTTCACAGCGGCAGTATTTATAAGATTTCGGCGGCCTTGGTCCAAGGACACTAAACGGACCAATCAGAAGCAAACGCAAAACTCGAATTTTCGAGAATAATGGCCGGTATTCGAATTCTCACAATGGGAACATCAATTTCCCTTCGGAAATAAAGCGAGATCATTGAGAAAAATGCTTTTTTCAACACTATACCACACTGTGGTAGACATACTTGGTTTTATTAGAACAAGAAGGAAAGTAAACAGTTTGCGAACAAAATATTTGCACGCTTTCACTTTTCAATGCCACGAACTGACAAAAATAACAAACAGAGTGGACATAGTGTTTCCAAGCAATAATTGGGTGAACTCGTTCATAACATCCATCACGAGGCCAGGAGACAGAAAGTTGCATGCACCTCTGAATTGCGCCTAGGATATCCACCTTTTCGTTCATGGACAACCAGTGGACTGACAAATGGAAATTCGAAACAGTTCATTCCCTTCAGAAGTTTGAACAAGACCGTTAGAACACGAAAACTGGCAGATGCAAGCATTTAGTATTGACTCGTCAGTACCAAATTTACAATAACATGAAACAGGATTTTTATATCAAGCATTTAGGGGGGCAGGGTGGATAGTCAATTGGTGGTTTAGGAAAGGTCACTAAGTCCAGGGAAGGGTCAAGTTTACGAGCAATTGTTTCTGAACACACAAAGTCGGCTTCA
>QNGE01003691.1:18588-73385 GCA_008508345.1 Paragonimus westermani | reverse complement strand
AAAGAACTCAGCAATTGTGAGTTCGTGTTTCTGCGAACAGACTGTGTTAAGAAACCGCTGTAACAACCGTATAAGGGAAATTTTCGTTTCATTAAACGGTCCGCAAAAACCTGTGAATGACAGTTTCGACCAGCACCTCACCGTCTCTATTGATCGTCTTAAACCTGCTTTCACCGACTCACCCCCCTCCCAGTTTGACAACACGAACATCACCTGAGCCTTCTCCATCTACTTCAACCTCGATTTAGCCTCAGCGTTGCCTTCCGCATCTATTCCTGACGAACTCCCTCCTCGACCTACAATTCGTTCAGGGAGGCGCGTCCATTTTCCCGCGCGCTTTCTGGAGTAGTTCACTTTTTCTATTTAGCATTTATTGTACAGTTGATAATTCATTATGTGTATTCCATGCTCCTGTCGACCAGCAGCTAGCAGCATTTCAAGTATAATTTCCTGACTCACTTTGCACGGAAGATACCTGCACATAATTGTAAATATCCTCAGGCGCTGCAGGATACGCGTTACGGTGGGTATCTGCCTTTTTCTCTAGCGTTCAGATACTTCACCTTTCCTTATTCTTGGGTCTGAGCGGATGCATAGCAACAGTTGCCGGACCCAAGGAGAAAACCTTGAACGCCGTAGTACTTTGTGCTTGCGCAGTGAGGAGATCGCACCGCATGTCACGTCCTCAGGAGGCGCTTTCAGGTTGGGTAGCTCACGCGTGACTGGCCAGCAAGACAACAGGTGTTGCCCGGAAATTAAATTCACAGGTATGAGGCCTCCTATATTAGTCACCCTTCCAGGGGGGCGCTGATGTAGTGAGATCACCTTCGACGTCTCCAAAATTTTAAACTTCGCGCGACGTGAGAGTTGCCTTGCCAGTACCACTGCGCCGGTTCACATTACCTTGTGGATGTGCATTTACTACAAACCACTAGCATCAAAGTTAGTGCGCCAGCATAGGTGTCGCAGTTTTGCTCGTAGCTGTGTAATGAGTCCACATCATCTCTGCTGCTGTAGGTGACATTCACTAGGATAACAATGTTGAGCTATTATCGTTAGGAACACCGCTCAACCAGTCTTACGCTTGTTTGAATTCTGAAGGTCGACTCTGGCGACTGCTGTGCGGTTGTGCTCAAGGTGCTCTCACGTTCAGCTCCCTAGCACCCCTCAATTGTTACGTTGAAGTCTGTTGTGAACGGTGAGTAAATCAATAAATGAAGTTTGTTTGCAGATTCATTGTTTTTTCCCTGCGACTTCTGATTCACGGTAGCATAAGGTTGGGGAAACCTTGGGCGTACAAATTCAGGATCTGGCACTACAGACTCATACGGAAAGGCAGAAAAGTTGTCAAGTTAACCCTGTGTGTTCACGTCACCCACATGGTGTTCCAGCGAATGTACGTTGTATACCATCTATGGCTGACGATGCAGTTTACGATCATTTGATACAAATACCTCTGTTAATTGTTTCTCGAAGTCACGGTGAGTAACACTACATGTGGATTGACATAAACCATATATAGCAGCTGGAACATCTGGAAAATAGTTATACTTATCACCGTCCAAAATATTCTGCAACGCCACCGGCACGATGTACAATAAAAACTGTCGGTATTTCGTCGCCTTCTATGTCCTAAAGTCTGTCAAACTTCGGCACTTGCGGGGAAAGTCACAAGATGAACTTTTCTCGGCATATTAAAATCCGTTCATTCATCTGTTGGAGTGCTTGCGATCCTACACCAACGCTCTTAGAGGCTGACCCCCGACGTCCAGTTACTAAACATACGGCGGACAACGCCTGGACACACGGAATGCATATAGTCAGTCGGGACAGTGGACATATTATCGATTGGTAGAGACAGAAAAGTAGACAGGTACTTAGGGCGTGCGATCCGAAATGATGCGTCTGTTCGAAGGGAACCGTTTTGCGGCATGAACGTTACTTTTCGTTCGCAGTATACTCCTCGTTGATTACACTTTTTACAGCTGTGGTATCCACCGTGCCCGTGCACCTGTTTAACACATGAGCTCGTCAGTGTGTCACAGGTAGCCGTTTTCACGCAGGCCGTTATGGGAACATCGTTAATCTTTATGCCATTGCACAGCATATCGTGCACCTCCTGCAGCACACCCAAAAGATATACGTCAACACCTTCCCGTCTGTTGCTTTCTCCACACACAGAAACCGCAACCGGCTTAGTAACGATCGGCTCATTCAGGCGACAGAGCACAGGCCATTGTTGAAGTAGCTGCTTACGTGAGTGTTTGAGGATTGTTGTGTTAAGAGAAAGTTTTTGGCCACATTCCCTGCTCCATTTATTCCCTTCTCATTGATTTGTCTCCTTACGTTGGAATTTTTTATACCAATTACGAAATTTTCTTACAATCTGACACTGAAATATTCCAGATTGGGGGAACCCACGTGAGCGATAACAATTCACTGAGCAATGGACTGAATGTCCACCTGCTAAAAAGGGATCGTACGAGGATTAGTCACAGAACTGTTGAGTTGAAAGCCGTATTCACAATCACCCAATGAAGCACACAAGTCCGTAGAATAGAATAGGTGTATTCAGCAAGACATGCAACACCAGGAGCACGACAGCACAATGTGTTATATGGTATACAAGTCAGCAAAACAAGCGTCTTACACTTATGCGTTGTTTCCTTCTGTTGGTTATTCCTGCGTCTCGTCCAAGTAGGCGGACACCGCGAGACATGGAAGAGGGAGGGAGGAAGTACATGTTATTGGGCACGCAGTTTGGTTGGTGTCGTCGAGAATCGGTATCCTTTCATACGAAAATAATGGGAAAACTGGTATAAGGCGAGGGTTACGGCAAGTTTCAGTAAAATGTTACAAGTGAAAATCCCAAATGAATTGTATGGAAATGTACATTCCACGGATCCTAACATTATCGCACCTAGTTAGTGTTTAAATGGTCCACCGCAAGTAAATCACTTTCGTACAGTGAATCAGCATGGCGGTGAACAACGTGGACGTTTGCTGGAGAATATTCAAGAAGTATCAGAACTTTCGGGAGTACCAGGAGGATCTCAACAGACTTCAACGGGAAACGTGAAGCAGTTTCTTTATCAGTAGTTCGCAAACGGCAGCGAGTGACAAGAAACAGAGAAATAGATTTGCCGCCAGGCTTCCCGTATGGAAGTGTCATGTATAAGTGTGTACATGTACTCGTCGGACGGTAGCCGCCAAACGGTAACATATTAGTACAATTCTTATGACATTACCTTTTAGATTCGCCGCCTACGGATGCAAGGCCTCTTGGGTAGTTCACTAGCGAAGTGGGGTATATCGCATCAAGAAGGCCAAACTGGAACATTCACACGACTTCCAAGTTGGACGGCCTGGCATATATCAGAGAAGTAGACGTCTGTCGATAGTAGTTGAGCGGCATGTGACTGAGATGATGCAGAACTTCAAAAGCCACCGTGAAATGAAGTTGTATATTAAAAGTAAGTTCGAGATTAAGATGCATGCAGGCGACTTACATAATCTACGTAAGAAGCAGTGTAATGCTGACTCTCGGAGCGAGCTGGTTAAATTACGCGATCTGCTGAAAGCAGAAGGACAGTATTGCTTTCTGTTAGGGGAGAGGTATTTGCGGTTCGCATTTTTCGTTCCCAAAGGTTCTTTCCAGCTGTGTCCTAAATTTACCGACGTCATTTTGGCGGACGCCACCCATCAGTTAAGCTACGGGAGCTTCATACTGTGGCACGCCATGTTGGCAGATGTAACTGGCGTAAATGTGACGTTTTTTACGCACTGATGCCTAGTGAAACGACGGCCAGTTACCGGATAGTTTTACAACGTATGCTGAAAATGTTACCTTGCACGTCAGCAGTGCAAACCTTTGTCTGCAAATATGGCTAGGCCTCTCATGTGCTAACGGGGACCGTTCTCTTCGGTAACTATACAACCAACTGGCTGGAGAACGAGAATAGGCACATCAAAAGTGCTGTGTGTGAACGTTCAACAGTATATGCGTTAATGGAACATATTGTTGAACGTTCAAAGAGTATGTTTTCCGATCGTTTGTGCGCTGCTGGTATACAATGTATGAAGTTGTTTACACCGCCGGTGTGATATGAAAACCTCTGTGCACTTCTGAAACCGTTATGAGAATTTGCTTGAAGCAATTCAAAACAAAGATGAGGGAACGTATTTTAAGAAAGATGGCCTTGAAGCAGGTAAACAACGACGTTTGTCAGATATTCTACCTGAAGGAAGATCCCGTGGACTTAGACGAGGAAAACGTCAATTGGGCCCGGTGTTCCAAGTGCTGCTGTTGGTACCATCACGCGTGTGGTGACTACCACAACTCCGACATCGACTTCATCTGCCTGGACTGTGAGACGAATCAGCATCCGACGTGAACCATGAGAACGGCCCCACTGAATTTCTCAGGACAAACTGAAATGATCCCACGGCCCTCTTTAGGGCCGCTTACGACCTGATTTTCATCCCGATACCTGCTCACTTATTGTTAACATGCGTACGATTGTTCCCATAGGGCAGACAATGAGGGTCACTGAGTCTTATTTCAGTGACAGCTTCCTGGGTCCTTAGCTTACTGGCAATGCCATATTCCGTGGACAGGCGATGAGGGCATATATATAGATAGATGGAAACATATATGTATATCACTATACATGGGTATGTAAATAGAGTTGCACATATGTACATATATGTGTATAGATATGCATACATATATCTACACACATACGTACTTATATGTATATATATATGTAAACTATAAACATAAATATAGATATATGTTTCCATTCACATACCTACATTAAAACGCTCATCAGAGAGTATACACAGATTTATATACGCCCAGATGATACATATATGTATATATATATATATATTTGTATATAAATATATATATGTATATATATATATACCCATGAACGTATTCATGTGGGTATGGATGTGGACTTATATTTCAATATATATAATATTTATATTGTATTATCGTTATTATATTATTATTCGTATTAATATTGTTTTCATATATATATTGATGGAAATATAATTCCACATCCATACCTTTATGAATACGTTCATCTGTACCCAACTAAGAATAAAAACATATAGGCGAACATATGTTTCCGATAATTCATCTTCAGGCCGGTACAGTTATATATATATATATGTATATATATATATATACGTCTACGTATATAAGTATATAAAATATATATTAATATGCTGGCCGGGATATGTATATATGCATATACCTATGTGTACAAATATAAATATACTTATATATATATATTATATACATATATATGTACATATAGGTATATGCAAATATGTATACGTATATATACATATTTTTGTCCACATATACCTATATATCAGTCACCACATGCATTCACCTGTTCGCAGATATTTCCCCATACACCTTAGGTATTTCTGGTATATTTAGTCTAAAAATACATTTCACATTTGTCGTACATATTATTCATATGCCTGCTACAAGCGTACGGCTTGGGCAACCAATGAGAAAATTCAGCTTCAAGGTCACGCAGTGTATTATTTAGTGTAACGCGAACCGAAACCAGCGAGCGCGCATGAATTGAGTTCTAATTGTGTGACGGGGCGTGCTGCTGTGTTGTAGGTGCCGTCTTAGCTTTCGTTTATGTAAGTCTTGTGCATGGCTCACTGGGCCTTCGGCTCATGCTTGTTTGTATTGTTTCTCTTTTCAAAACTGTTGTTCGAACCCCTACTTCCGAAGAGCGCTGTCCCCTGGTGCGTCCACGTTGCCTGAAGGTTGATCCGTGAAGTCAGGGGCATCCAGAGTAGTCAGCTGGCCCGCATGTTACATTTAGTGTAACGCGCAACCAAAACCAGCGAATTGAATTTGAGTTGTGTGACGGAGCGTGCCGCGATGAAATTACCCACAGGGAGTGAAATCTGCCGTTAGACGGCGATAAAATGAGAAATCATTGAGCACTGGACGATATTTCCGTGGTATCGCCCAGGAATGTGAGTCATCGATTCCCATGACAGAGAGTATCAGGAGGGTTAAAAAGATTTGTTTTAGTCGACCGTGAATCAGTTTGTCCTTCATTTGGCGCCGAGATTGAAATTAGCGACGGTAGGTGTAGTGACGGTATAAATGTAGTATCTTGTGAAGATTTTTTTTCGCGTGATTACTATTTGACTAAGGTTATCTTATATTCCATTTTAGGTTATGGATTATTTACAGGGCTTCAAAGATGTCTTTGAGGATCGCGAATTTGCTAGCTTCAGCGAGTTCAAAAGTTGCTTAGATAGGTACATGAAGGATCACAATGTTCTGTAAGTGCTTGGTTCAAGCAAGAACTCAGGCAGTGGACGCTTAAAATATGATCATATGAGTGTGATTGCCCTTGAGTTTACCTGTTAGATGGCGTTCCGTTGTATAAAACGCAGGCGACGGAAGAGCGGAAGCCGTGGAGTACGACGCGTTTAGTGGGTTCAGTTCAAATAATTCCCATTACGAAGTTCCCGCGCTACATGCTGCCAATCACGCTCTAACGTGATTAAGAGAAATACCGTGTTGGTTGTTAGCTATTTCACGTTGGAGCACAACCATGACCTAACTGCCTTGCTGTGCGATGCACATCCATGGTTTCGTCGGCTCACAGACAGTGAAGTGAACAACTCGAGACATCTTTTTGAGTACAACACGCCAACTGCTGAGTTGAAGCGGTATGCTGCGGATGTTTATGGCAAGTATATAACTACCATGGATATTTGCAACATCCGTCATCGCTGAATACAATCTACCCAAAAGTAGTATGTTCCGCCGAGAGGTGACGGTCGCCGGCAGCGAAACATTTCAACTGGATTACAAAATGTTGCATCACGGGTTAACCAAGCTGCAAGATGTAAATCCCCGGACAGGAAGCCGCGTTTTCAAGGCTTTCATGGCTTTCAGGCATCAGTCCATTGAAACAGCTAAGGCGGCCTTACCACACATAGACTTCCCCCTTCCTCCGTCGTGCAATGCAAAACAGCCAAGGTGGGAGAAGAATGTTCACATGGGGGTGCCCTGTGGATATTGTGGTAACCCCGTTAATACGAATGGTTATCGGTGCGATAAGGACCAGTTATTTTTCCATGTGGATTGCATGAAGGATGCTGACATATCACACTGCCCCTTCTGGACTGAGCAGTTACAACCTCCCTCGCCAGGTAAATTAGGATATCGTTAACTACGCATGTTCAGTTGCATCGACCTCAAACACGGTACCAACTCCAACGCTGAAACGAAAATACAGACCGCGTGCAGCTCCACTATTCATTGATGACACATCTGAAGATGAGTTTCGCGTTGTTCCCCAACGCAAGCGGGTCCAAGTGAAAGTGTTCGCAAATGACAACACAGACGTCACCGGCAAACGTAAGTGATACCCCACTTAACGTGTTACATACGGTTTAACTGTAGACCAGCATGCACAGCAAGAGAACTTCTACTTAAGCGGTACAGAAAGCATGCAGCCTTCTTGGTTTCTGAAGAATAACCTAGATAATGCTAACATGTACATATAATAAACATATTTCGATATTTCAGTATCGTGATGTTCTCACTGGGGGTGCATGTAGGCTGACTGTCAAGCATAGACGTCAGTGTGTCCCACCATAGGTCGTGGCGTTGTGACTATAGGGTGCATGTAAGCGGGCCGTCGAGCATAGACGTCAGTGTGTCCAACCATAGGTCGTGGCGTTGTGACTATAGGGTGCACGTAGGCTGACCGTCGAACTGTTAACCCCGAATGGCTTCATGCAGTACAGTACCTCACTTCTCGTTGAACCGCTTTGCTTTCCTGAAGACACTTGATATTACATCTTCTTGGTTATCAGGTAACTGAAAAATGTTACATATTTTCCGGTTACCTTAAGGCCAAAGCAGCTTACGCCGATTACGGTGAGCAATATCTAATCTAAGCAGATCAAGCCGGGTTTCACCCGCATTATGTTTAAAAGACATCAGCTGCGGCCTCATCCACTTACCCTCGACGCCTCTAATTTACAGTGGTTTCCCATCGCACGTGGGGATGATCATTATTGCCAAAACTTATAAACTGTCCGCACCTTTTTCAAGGAATATCGAATGAAAAGTCTTTAAAAAAGGCTTACAAGTTGTACGGTGCATGTTTATTAATCATTGGTTCCTTATTCCCTCTATCAACCAGATCGCAAAACTTCAGCTATCTCGTCAACATATTTCGCTGTTAATTTAGCGCAAATCCTTGGCGTCCTTGATAAACATCGTTTGTGCATTTAAACAAACGAATTCCTACAGTACAATAGGCATATTCCATACTTTCCTATATATTCCGTCCACAGTTACTCCCACGATATTCCAAACCCACATATTTACTGTGAACCAGCTACAGTATACACTCCCTGGGGATAAATTTCAGCGCGTGCCGCTGTGTTGTCGGTGCCGTTTTAGCTTTCGTTTGTGTACGTCGTGTGCAGGGCCGACTGGGCATTCGGCTCATGTTTGTTCGTATTGCTTTTTATTTTCAGAACTGTTGTTCGAACCCCTACATCGGAAGAGCGCTATCCCTTGGAGCGTCCACGGTGCCCGAAGGTTGGTCCGTGAGGTCACGGGCATCCAGAGTAGAGTCGGCTGGCCTGCATGTTACACTACCTGTTCACATTATTTTTCCTCGGGAATGAAAGTGAACCAGCTCCCGGTCTCGTCACTGTTACAACACTACCGCTCAAATTACGCGCGTGACAAATCATTTCTCCTATGAACGCTGATCTTTATGTATTAATTAATCTTGATACCGTTTACTTGTTCAACCTGTTTCCGCGTAGTTTCCCTCCCTTACTTCCTTTTGCCGGACCTTTGTTTATATGTACCCCGGTTTCATTTTCGCCTGACCGCTTCACCACTACGTGACTGTTGCATTCGGTTATATTTACGCGAACCGTTACTCTCGGAACTTGTAGACTTGGTGGATTCAATATCGAGGTTTGCTGTTGTCTTCCACTATTTGGTTTATCATATTGTTTTTGAATGTTAGCAACTTATTAATAAGAAACTCGCCAATACGACCGTCTTCCCAGTTGGATTCGAACCGGTTGCTCGACGGGCTCAGAATTCATAGACGCTCGTTACTTACAGATGTGGCTATCGTGGATCTAGCATACTGATAGACGTTGCGAGAGGACTAAGCGTTGCTTAACAATCAATAGATCTCCGGGATAAGCAGCCATAATGTCAACTTCCTTGCATTTGTTGGTGATATACCATCAACATTGAGCTGGATTCCTACGGATGTCACATGCTCTATCCCACTGCTTCGGACGGCATTCACACTGCGCCCAACCAACTCCAAATGAGCATATTCGCCTGGACAGACTTCAAGTATTTGCGATCTTCTTGGTGTCGACAACAACGTTTGGACATCCCTGAGTAACTCCGGCATTTGTTCCTTCAAGATAAGCAAAAGTCGTGTCACCTGCACTTTTGGCGTTGCTGGAAATTGCTCAGCGTCACAGGCGGTCGACAGCGCTAGCCTTAGGGGGATTAGCTTCCGGATCCTGCACACCAGTTTCTGCTAAACTGTCTAGTACACCTGAAATCAGTCGTTTGCCTTGTGAGAACTTAACTTACCTTCACAAAACTGTTGTAACATGCGTTCCGGTACGGATGCCATAGTGGATGTTGAACGTCGGCAAACGTCTACATTCCGCAAGGATTCTTTTACATCACAGTTAAGCTGGGCATATGAGCGTTGTGCATTTCGATTAATGGTGGAACGACTGAATAAAGCTTCAGAAAACCACTGCTGTGTCTACAGTTCGTAATAGTATAGTGCACCTCTCCCGTACATTTTTGTACATGCTGTTTCGTTGACTTCCTCCGTACACTTGTTTGTTTGTCTTGATCAACAAAACTGGAGTTACCGCGCGCCCTCTGTCTTCTTCATCCGCGTGGATATTTGGTCTGGTTTACCAATCGCACGGCGAAACTTTTCAAAGCTCCGCGTGGTTGTTGACCTATCGACACCGAACGTCCGTCATTACACGTTGTGGGTGGAATTATCTACCAGTCGACGTCCGGACCTAATTTTTGGCATTATCGTTCTCTCAGGAGGTGGCCTATACAACTCCACGGATTGTGGCTTGTCAGCGAGTCATTCCATTCTTTCGAAACCTCTTTCCTCTGCTTATACGCATATCTTTTGTACACACCCAGTACCTTTACAGCTTCTTTCAATGTTACCATATTTTGGTTATTTCTCACCATTTGATTGATTAGGCCACTACACCACTAACGTTATAATGAATGAAATAACGTCTCTTACTTCAGCGTAATCGTTATGCTACTCAGAAATAATTGCAACTTCGGCAAACCTCACAAGGAAGGGAACGTTGAGTGGGGCGTAACTTTGAACACAGCGCGCGTGAACAACCGAAGCAGTTCGGGTTCAGGTGAACCAAGGACCAGTTTTTCCGCACAACGAATATTTCCTACATCTGAATGTCATTCCTTCGTGTCATGTATTTCATGTATCATATGAATGAACTGTAAACTGGCGTGCAGAGGATTAGATATGTTTTCATCCATCGATACATCAGTAGCCAAAACAAAACAACCCTAAATTTTTCCCCCAAACAACCTTAATTTAGTCCTGAATGAATCCCTGATCGGTGTTATCAGGGATAAGTTTTGCTAGAAACAGGCAATAACGTTTTCAAGAAATGAGAAGTGTTTTAGGACAAAATAGAAATGTCATCAGTCAATGATTGCACGTTCAAGTTGGAGTTCGTAGTTTAGTGACATAAACGTCTGGACTTATATACTGACTGGATATGGTCCATTTTGCCACAGCTGAAGTACTTCGCGTGTCTTCGTAGGCACGAATACCGAGAATGACTGCGTCCACATCACACACACTCCCCAAATTGTTGTGTGACTGATTTCAGATTACTTCCTTCAGAAGGCTGAACGAATGATCTTGGCGCACCGAAATCAGTGCGCGGTCTGAATGTGTTATCTTGTATCGGCCCTATATTATTGTCTTTCGAATAATTTCACAGAACAACGTCAGCAGTCTTCGTAATCTCTTTTATATCTCCATATTGCTCACACTTCACAAATGATCTGAAACCTCTGATCATGATGCAAACAATTCCTAGTTGGAACCCTGGTGGGTAAATCCCAGCAATCAGTGGACTACGCAGCTGATCCTCTAGCTGGATACCATATTTACACTTACATGCTTGTGTTTGCAGTCATAGGTCGGGATCAAGTACCCATTGAGATTCTGACGGGATTAGAACGTTGAAGGTGCCTCTTTAAAACTCTTCAACATTTACCGTTTTAAAGTGTTGAAGAAGTGTTTTCTTTAACGCCGGATAAGAAAAAGTGAATGATGACCACGGGAAAGCAAAGTTTTTGATAAGGGCATAAGCTTCTATACAAGTGAAATGTGGGGAGATAGCGACTCTCCTCTTCTCGTTCAAATCGGATTTTTTGAGGCACAAAAATGTTAAACTTCTTCAAATAATCTTCCAGTTCTCGAACATTTAAATTAGCAGACAACCGATCTGTTTCAGTGATCATTGTAAACAGTGCGAATGCGCGACGCCAAATGTTGTAATTAAAATTGAACTATATAGGATACGGATCGAACGTATAAGAAGTGCAGAACACTGTCAGGCACAAAAAAGCGGAAAGTGTGTTATAATAATAATAATAATGGTATATTTCTGAACGCATTTGTGAGAAACACACTCATGAGAGCGTGATCGACGTAATGATTTTTAGGCATATGCATATTTGGACACCAAATTTGAACATTTTACGGCGAGTCAATTATGTGAGTAGAGCAAAAAGCAGACAAAACAGACATTGTATGAAGGGAAAATTCAAGTTTAGGCAGGAAACTTCGAGCTTCATAGTTCTCAGACGATAATACTTGGGATCTACATAATTCGACAAAATAAATGATTTGTTACATCAATTTGGACTCCACAAGGTGATCGCTGGCCTGATGCTCAAGGTCTTGCCGAAGAAACAATAGCTGGAGGATGGAGAATGTGTATAGGCGAAGCATTTGACCATTATTATATGCAGAATTGTGTTTTTCACTTGTATAGAATATTGGCTTAAGCGATTCAGCGACTGATTTACCGATTGATACACATGTTCGAGGTATGGGCGCGAGGTTCCCGGAATCAGTCGGTTTTCCTTGCTCACCGCCAGCTGGCGTCTGTTTGCCTGAAAGACTATCATTGAAAACATGTTGTAGCACCGCTCTTGGGGCCCACAGTGAACACCAACAGCAGAGTGAGATTACTTGCACAATGTAATTTTTAATAAATGAGAATCACGCAAAATTTTAAAACCATCCCGGGAACCACTGCTGGAGACCTCAGAAGGAAGGCTATTCCAGTGGTTGGTGACCCCGTAAGAATAGAACTGCTGCCTGAGGAATGTCCGAGGACGAAATCTGAGAATCTCTTTGTTATGTCCTAGCCGGCATCGTCATTAGCTGCGGTGAAGTGCAGTTCTACGGAACACACTCTAAAGAAGAAGTGTATGAGTAATAAATCACCGTAGAGTCTTCGAACTTCAAGTGAGCACAGGCCAAGAATTTCAAGTCGAGACTCGTAAGTAACACTGCTTAGACCGACGACCACCTTGGTAGAAGCGCGCTGGACATGTTCAACAACTAATATGTCTTTATTCAGGCGGTGTAATGACCTGATTGGCATACTTGTTTGAAACACTTTCTCGTCCAATCGGGGGAAAGTGCGTCCAACCACTCTAAGATCGGCAAATTTCTTTTCTGCAACCATCTAGTAGTAACACGTGGAGGGTAAGTTAGACGACAGCGAGATGCCCAGGTCTTTCTTCAGATCGATGTTCATGATATTTACTGTACTAAACGCATTATGAATCATGGGGGGGTTGCCAGAATTTCCACTGAGTGTCACGTGAGCACACCAATTGTCATTCAGTGGGAGATTCCAATCGTCCGACCAGCGGTTGGTCGCGTCACGATCAGTTTGTGGTGCTCTGGGATCAATGGCGTTGCAGATGTTTAGGTTTATGGCGTATAGAACGGCGTTACTAAAAATATTATCCGGGAGATCATTGATGTTAATTAGGAGTATCAAAGGACATAACACTGACCCTTGGGAAACTCCCGCAGAAATGAAAGAGGAAGGCGAAAGGTCTGGTCCGGTCTTAACTTTAGAAGTTCTACTATCGAGCAAAGAGGCAATCCAGTGAAGAACCTCACCTTGAATATCGTGAGCTTCCAGTTTGTGCTTCAGGGGTCCGTGCTGGACAGGGTCAAAAGCCTTGGGGGAATCAAAGAAGATAATAGCTGAGATGAGGTCACTGTCTTTGGCTTCCGTCAGACTATCCATGAAAATGAGCATGTTTGTTATGCATGACCGACTACGAAGGAAACCATGTTGAGTAGAAGGGTGAAGATGATTTAATAAGCAGTGATTGACGATAGCGCGGTTTACTAGGTGCTGCATTATTTTGCACGGGATGCTGGTGGAGCTGATTGCCCAATAGCCGACCGGAGAAATCCGGTTGCCTGCTTTAAATATGGGTTCGACCGTCGCCCCTTTCCATGCCGTAGGGAAAATGCTAGTCTGGAGTGTTTGCTTAAACAGCTTATAAGGTGGTTCAGCTGGACAAAAAACAAAAGGAGACAAGACATGCCAGTTATGTTTATCATAAGCTCGTGCTGAACTTTGTGCTATTGCCATTAGTTGGCCATCTCATAAGTTTAACAGCATGATGAGATTTTGTCAAGACTACATGCGTCCTATGCCCCATGTTCTGCGGATTCAGTAGAACTTTCGAGAAGAATGATGTGTACAATGATTTCTGGCTGGCTACGTAACTTACGGTCTCATTAATACTGCTTGAGTGAAAAGTACGATATCTCCGTCTCGACAGTGGTTGTCTCATGTAGAACGTCGTCAAAGTTTTTCTGACCCGCCTGCTTTTTTGACCAGTATAGATGCAAGTCGTCTTCATTTACTTATGAGTTTGGTCAACAGAATTTACCCTTCAGTTCTCCAACTACAAGTGGAGTGATTGGTTTTTATTGTTGTAAACCTTCATGGTTGATTCACCTTGGCTGTTAACGCCTGCGGTGTGATATCAAACACTTCTAGGGCAGAAGTTCTCAGCCACGTCCCCAAAATATACTCTAGGTCTAGATGGACACGCTCGGATGCTACGCAAATGTTATGTTGTGTCACATGAACCCATGACTACAAAAATTTTATCGCTCGAAATTACCGCCGCTATGTGCCACAGACATGTTGCCGGTGTGTAAGACCCACGACTCAAGCAACGCACTTAGTAAGTATTAAGAACACAATACCACTAGCTGTCATGCCCTTGGATGGCAACTTTGGCAATTCGTGTGGCGATAGTTGGACCCCCTGTCTCTTTTTAGTCAACTAATGAAGGGCACGTAATTGTGGAGGCACCATTATTGGAATGTGGACACCAGACATCGGAGAATTGGGTAAATCTGGTGTGTACGTTCGCGGAACTTTGGGGTCATGTTGGGGGAGCTGCAGACTCTTTCAGTCGCAGCCATAGGGTACATAGTTGTTACAACAGCAGAAATGATCCAATTAACCTCAGCCTACGGTCCAGATGTAAGACATTTGAGCACTGAATCCGCGTTGAATCTATGGTAACAAACCGTTGGTGATCATTTTCATCCCCGGATTTGTGTGATAGAAAGCAATCAGGACAGGGAACCAGAAGCGCCCTGATTTACGTTAGCACCTCACGTAGGGAAATAACGAGGGACGTTCCACCTGCAGACAACAACAAAGCTGACCGATCACTGGAGAACGGTGCTGCACTGTAATCCTTTCAAGCAAGCACTGGTTCACGCTGGGAGCCAGGACATGCTTATCAGGGGCTATGGGGGCAAGATTGACTGTAGATTTTACGGTAGTCGTACGTGAGCCTGTTGTGCTACATGTGCATATTTACATGCTGTTGCATACGCGTCAAGGCCGCCTGTGTGCCCCACACTCGTGTCAAAGCTCAGGGTGCGTTTTGACTGTTCGCGGGTACAATGACCAACGGCTAACTCGTCCACGCACCCAAAAATTATGCTACCGCTTGTAAATGTGGCAATATAGTATTTACTTCCACCGAGACACGTGTTCATTTTCCGTTGTTATTTTCCGTAAAGTCTGATGCTGATTGAACCTGAGTGGAGATACAACAAACGACATCCATAATTACATACCATATCTGTATTCGATTTAGGTACGATCGTCAAAACGATAATGGTTTTGTTACAGTGAGGGCTTATGATCATGCATTGCTGTGCATTTTGATCAATGTACAAAATATACCTTCTTGAGAAAATAACCCCAGATGGTGGGTTGCGCAATTAGAAGGCACGTTTACACTGCGATGGATTGCTTCATAGGTAACCCCGTTTCGCCGGCTAGTCAAAACGCACCCGTCGGACTTCCATGAATCGGTGGACGAAAGTCTACAGTTACTAGACTCCAGAAGCCTGTATGAGCAAATAGATGCGGCAGTGATCAAGCGTATTGTTTTGCCTGACTGTCGACACATCACTCTGCTTTAAAGCGCAGATCGGCTCGGTAATGATGAGTCTTAGTACGTGCGTACACTAGGTTTACCTCTCAGACATACGCAACAAACACCAGGTGCGAAATAAAAACACGAATGTTTGAGAGAGACTCGGCATATGTTGTACGGGAAAATCTACGTGGGATAATGCTGAAATTCTTTGACAGTACATTCTCTCCATCCCCAAAGCACCTCTCGTGTGGCACGACTTCGGGCATCTGGTCAGTGGTCACCTTGTGAAGTCCCAACTGATGTAACAACTCAACTATTTTGTTGAATTTTGCAGATCCCAAGTACAATCGTCTCAGAAGAATGTATCTCAAATTTTTCTCTCGTGTAATGTCTCTTTTGTTGCTTAACTCACAAAGCTGGCTCACGGTACAATTTACAATTGTGGTGTTCAAAGGTGTATATGGCTTCAAAATCTGTATAATGATCAGGTTTTGCGAGCGTGTTTCTCACAAATGCGTTGAGAAGTATACCATTATCCTTATTATAATCACAATAGGTTTGAACCAGTACCAAATGACGCTCATACTTGGAAAGATCTAGGGAGGTTAAAGATCCGATCGTCGATCACACGAACCTGTCGGAATTGTGTGTGGCACCCTTGACGCGCATCGGCCGAGAAGCGTACGAACAAACAAACTCGACCACGCGCAGCAAGTAGACAGCAGGCGAAGGTTCTCACGATCCTTTGTGCACTGTGAATCAGGATTTGGGGAAACTTACCCCAACCCCTAAGTGGTTGCCGAGGTGTTCAGAGAACAACAGTCTACAATGTGGTTCCGCCGAACTGGCGTCTAATTCTCCGCAGAAACACTCCCAGTGCCCACTCCTGACAGGACTTCTCAGCGCTCGACGTTCACCCCCTCTTGTTTAAGAGAAATCCACACAGTGCAATCGGACCAGTTGCGATCCATCCTCAGATCCTCAATGAAGCGGCCCTCAGTTTGGCGGTGCCCATCTTCAACCTGTTCACACAGACACTCTAGATCGGCACTCTTTCAGACGCATGGAAATAGGTCACTGTCACACCTGTATTTAAGGCAGGCGACCGTCACTCTTCTGCGAGTTGTCAGCCGATCAGACTTGCCACCACCCCATGTAAGATAATGGAGCGACTGCCAAAACGCGCCATCCATGAACGTTTTTTCCCATGTAACCTGTTCTCTCTTACTCGGCAACGCTTTCTTCCCGACCTGTCATGTATAGCCAATATGTTAATTTTCATTGACGGCCTAACGGAGGCCAAAGACAATGGTCATATCTCGGATGCAATCCTCTTCGATTCTGTCGGAGCCTGTGGCAATGTCTCACACGGTGTCTCTGTACATAAACTAGAAGTTTATGGGATCCGATGAGAGGTTCCACGCTAGGTTACTCCTTTTTTGGGTAACAGGACTTCCGGAGTAAAATCCGATTCGGGCTTCCGTACTTCATCCACGGTCTTCGCCAGAGTTAAACAAGGGTCGGCACTTGGTCCATCTCTGTTTCTGATATACATCAATGACCACCCACAGGTCATTTCTAGCAACGCCCTTCCTCATGTGGGTGACTTGAAAATCTGGAGTGCGTGTGACTCCAGTGCAGTGCAGATTTACCTTGACCGTACTAGGTGCTCTTCAGATTACCGGAGCCCGCTTTAAACGACAGCAAGTGTGTAAACATGCCACTCGGAGGAGACTCTGGAAACCTATTCGTGATGCACAGTGCACAAACTCTTATAAATATCGCGGAAGTTTACCACAGAAAATAACTAGGGATTTGGCTATCGTCTGATTATTCCTTCTCTTATCACCACCAGTTGGCCACCAATAAGGAATTTGTGACTTTTGGGATGTTATAAAGAGCCATTCAGTGCACACAGGAACGGCTTTCAAACATTTTACGGAGTCTTGATGAGACCACTGTTCAAGTATGCTAATCAAGTAGTTTACACTGGTTTCAGTAAAGACAAACTCGCCATTGAACGTGTTCAGCGAGTAGCCACAAAAGTGGTCACTGGCTTACGGTGTCTCTCCTACGAGGCTCGTCTCGAAATTCGTGATCTTTATTCACTTGAATTTCAAAGACTGTAAGACGACCTAAGTCTCACACACCTTTTCTTTAGCAGAGGACTCGTGTAGCCATTCTTCACTTCAGTAAGTTATAAGAGTCAAAGGGTTCACAACAAGGATACTCATAGGCATAGACGACGGACCTTACTTAAGCAACCGTTCTCTTGTAGAGTTACCAACCACTGGAACGACCTTCCACTGAGGGTCGTTAGCTGCTCTACAAAGGACAGTTTCAAAGTGTTATTGGATTCTCGCCTATAATAGAAACTGTCAGATCAATAATTTACTCTGTTCTGATGGACCGTTACATTACGCTATTCATGACACTCTTTGTAACTCCCGAGAGAAATTCTATACCCTATTTTCAACGATTGTTCTTCAGGTCAACAGAAAATTACCGGACCTCTAACCGAAGAAGTGAACTGGATCCGGGTAGTTCGGACTTACCCTCAAACCCGTGTACAAATCGCTGAAGCTTGCCGAAACTGTGTAGTATATCGTCCGTTATCGAGCTTTAGAAAGTCTGCCGGAGATGCTCGTACAAATTTATTCCTACGACGCCGTGTGCATTCTCCAAGAGTAGGGAAGCAGGTATACACACATCTGTAGCCACAAAAATGAGTGATACGGCTGTTTTGATGTTTCACTCACTCGGCGGATGTAGATACCACACGTTGAAAAAACCGGCACAAGCATTCAAATGAAAATTGCCCGATAAGTTTGGCATTCTCAAATGCCGAGGATGTGAGACAGCCTAGCCGCAACGTACAGGCAAGTTTGTGGTGAGGAGTATGTTTCAACTAGGAACACTTGTAGTTTTTCGGAGACCAATGATGAAAATATGGCGATTAAGAAGTTTGGCATAGGAAAAAGTGCGCGTGCAAATAAGAACAGCCCTTTCCATATTTGTTTGAGACAATAATATTTTGTTACTTTCCAATACGTGGCGAGGTGAGAAAAAATGTGTGGTTGGCATTTATTTGCAGTGCTCCATACAGGAATTTCCGTTACGGTAAGTACCTTTTTAATCGAATGACTACCGCGGACAATGAGCAAGAGTAAATTGTATTCTCATATGTGAGTTTGACCCAGCTTCATTCCCAGATCCTTTGTAGTGTGATGCATGACTATAACGTCGTCTATGTGGGCAGCCCCGCGGGGAATATCTCTGAGAAGCGTATTCATCACCTACTTGAAGGTGGCCGGCGCTGTCTTTACACCGAATTGTAGTGAACTGGATCGATGGCGTCCTTTTTGGGTGTTAATGGCTAACACTTCTTTGGACTCTTCAGTAACTGGTAACTGTAAATAAGTCTCAACCATGTCAAGCTCCGCGAAGCATTTCCTGTCGTTCAGCTTTGTGAGGAGATCCTCCGTTATTGGCAAGGGATACCGATGGGTCTCAACTGCGGCATTTATACCTGTGGAGTAGTTTGCACGAAGTCGTATTTTTTCATTTTCCTTTCTGTCCACGACGATAGGGAGCGCCCATGCAGAATAATTTGCCGGTTCAATCACTCCAGATTGCTGAACACGTTCCCGTTTCTGGTCGACAGTTTTCAGCTCAGCTTAGAGTACTGGACGCTTGGGTCAAAATGCCGGCCTCGCTTGAGGACGAAGAGATGAGACTGCCTTCATTTTGGTGTGGCAGCCGAGTTCTTCTGCGAACACATACAATTGCTCCTGCTGGACAGCGTTTATGATTTGAGGGTTGAACTCTGGAGACATCGTGGACATCTGCTGAACTTGAGCTTAGCTAGAGATTTGAAGTAACGGATTATCAAATAGGTGCAGTTTGTCACTCCAACACAGTTCAAGGAGGTCAATGCCAGGAGTTTAGATCACGTGGCAGGTAGTCCTGATTGTTGATTTGTTAATGCATCGCACTGGACTTCGCCAATGATGGACAATCAACCGCCGATAGCGCTCCGAGTAAGCTGAGCTGTCGTGTGAACTGTAGGTTTGCCAATCAAGAGCCACGTGCGACCAGAGATCAATATACCGTCGAATGCTGAATGAAGCCGACAAAAACAAGAACTTCTGAGCATCCGAAGAAGCGACAACGTCGTCGCTGCAAAAAAACTCAGACTTTCATGTAAAATATGGGGAGCATAGCTACAGCAATTCTTAGCGGAACATTATGTCACTATTGTGTGGATGCACGAGAAATTACACCGTACATAACAGGGATCATATCACGCTTCCGCTGTATCACTTGCTGTTATTTTTACTGTGTAACTTTGAGCTTACGATGGGTTAAATTTTGATTGCTACTGCGTAGTTTTAATTGTAAAGTCTTCTCACATTATTGTTGTACACAGTCCTCGTTTCATCTCTCGCAGCAGCCCTGATGTAATATTCCAGCTGATTGAAAAGTTGAATTCGGAACTGGTAGAAACTTTTGTTGCAGATCACGCATATTTATCCCAGCGATCATCTGTTTGCAAGGTTGGGTTTATAAACAGTTTTATAAACTTCGCCGAACTGCTTGAGCCCGAGGTTCGACAAAGAAATGTGCGATATCCAGATTTTGTTTCCTCAGGCGTTTACGGAACCCGACTTTTCCAGTCACTTCATAATTTACGGTTTGAACTCTTGGAACTAACAGTTTTCTGAAGCAATCGTTCGAGAGAGGAATGGATTAATCAGCGAAAGACAAGTTTACACTTAACCTAATTGTTTTTACGGATTAGTGTGAGGAAGCGAGCGAAGCTCTCCGTTTTCAGTTCCTCGACGGTGAGTTCATATTTCGAAGTCTTCTAAGTAGCTTTTGATTCCTCCCGACAGACCGTTAGTGTTAAGGCTTTCAGCCGGTCAACAATCCCACATGAGAAGTTGTAGACTTGCGGAACGTCAACTGTGGTGGCTCCGGTGATATGAAATCAGAATAATTGACTTTGCTCGAGTGCAGCGTTGGGTTCGACGATGTAATAATATAAAACTGGCACAGATCAATTCAAATATTTTCCCCTCGATTGCGGCTGGTATATATTTAATTGTGTGGTGAAGCAATGGTAGCAAAACTAGGCTTATTGACATTTATCAAACGATTACCTCAGCAGCAAAAGTGAGCTGGACGGACTTCAGATATTTCGCCGGTTAATTCACAAATTTGAGGCTGGAAGCTCAAATTGGTCTATCTCAACTCCCAACTGTCCTCCGTCGATTGGTCATTGAAAGCAGGTCGTGACGCCATTGCGGGGAGGTTGGAAGCACATCAAATAACGTGACAAAAACAGGAAGTAATCAAGGCTATGAGGAAACGCGAAAGGTCCTAGAGCGATCCCTAGAAAAGGAGCCATAGTTCTCTTAGGGAAAGTCACTCTTTTGATCGATAACCCTGTAGTTACAGCATTGTCGCCTAAAGAAGACCTGGAGGTACGGCCCGTAGTGCTTCTTTCATTACCAAGTTGACCGCTACCAGGAACCAGGGTAGAGAACTGCCTAGCTAGTCCTACCAGATGCATGTGAAAGAATTAAGTCCCCGAGAGAAGTCAAAATTTAATTGTGTACATATCAGAAGTTTTGAGCGGAGATCTGTGTAACAAATGTCGCGGGGAAGTGACGTGACCATCTCGTTCAGCATGCGCTGAACAAGGCCAACGACGAACGAAGCTTTTCACGCCGGTATGCCTTTCTTGGCTGACACAGCTGAATGGCGGTCTTATGTGTGTATCAGTTAACGCGTTTTTCCTATACAGGGAAGGTCTATTCTGTCAACCCCGCTTATCTGCGACTATTTTGAGGTGCTGGAAGTAATATCCTCCGGCCAACATCCAGATACACATATTCCTTCATGTCGAACCCTGCGATATCTGTTATGCTCAGCTCACTTTGAAGGTGTCGTCAGAGTTTCTACCCGGTAGCGGGTGTGCATGTTCAATTGTACCAAAACCAACACGCAGTTTATTGGGACCAGTTGCACCCATACTTTTGGTAGCCGGCATAAATAAGCGCACTACTGGGACCATTGTTTGAATAGCCGGTTACATAACTGAGTAATAACAAAAGGCCCCACAATGGCCCTCGAGGAATGCCTGCAGAATGGGCGATACATTGTCCGAACCAGTTTTATACCCAATCATTCTCTCATCAAGAAAGAAGGCAGTCCAGAGAAGAACAACCCAATCACTGCCATAAACCTTTGGTTTATGCCTGAGGTGATCACAGGGTCTGTATGTTCAAAAGTTCCTCAGTTTTGTTGATGCAAACCGGAGGTCATAATGAAAAAGGACGAGTCTGCAAACAAGATTCATTTTGATTCGCTCGCCGTCCACAAACAGACTTCAGATCAACAATTAAGGGTGCTAGGGATTTGGACATGAGGAAACTTCAATATGACGAATGTCAACGGAAATTTTAGTAGACCTTCTGTATTCAAGCAAGCGTCAGAATGGTTGAGAGACGTTTCTAACGGCAGTGGCTGGAACACTTCCACCCCACTGAATGTAGCCTACAGTACAGAAGATGGCGCGGACTCACTGTAGGGCAACGAGTAAAGCTATGATACGCACGCCAACACACTAAGTTTGATTCTAGTGGTTCGTAGTAACTTCACATTCACAATATAACGTAAACATATTCGATAGTGCTAGTAATGCAACTCTAACGTCACAGGGGGTTCGGGGTTTTGGGGACATTGAAGGTGACCTCACTAGAGAGTACGCGAAATTGAGACGAGTAAACTCCACCGTTGACACATGCACTTTCTTATAACTGTTATCTGTACTACTTGAAGGCCTACTGTATCTTAAAGAAGAACCAGGCAGTGGAGAGGTCCTAGGAGATGAAGCTTACGGTACTTCGTCATCGAAAGACAAGGATGCAAAACTTATAGCCAAGCACACACACGAGTCAGAAATTCACATCATTACCACGAAGGCACCTACATCCACCCGATAAAACGTTTGGTTGTTGAAGGTGTTAAAGTATCTGCTTGCGATGGCGTTTGATGATTTTTGTGTGTTCATAAAACGTTGGTGGCCGCGTTCCCTGTCCCATTTAATTCCATCTCATTGATTCGTCTCCTTACGTTCAAATTCTTTATACCAATTACGAGCTTTTCTTACAATCTGACACTACCGCTCAAGTTACGCGCGTGACAAATCATTTCTCCTATGAACGCCGATCTTTATGTATTAATTAATCTTGATACCGTTTACTTGTTAAACCTGTTTCAGCGTAGTTTCTCTCCCTTACTTCCTTTTGCCGGACCTTTGTTTATATGTACCCCGGTTTCATTTTCGCCTGACCGCTTCACCACTACGTGACTGTTGCATTCGGTTATATTTACGCGAACCGTTACTCTCGGAACTTGTAGACTTGGTGGATTCAATATCGAGGTTTGCTGTTGTCTTCCACTATTTGGTTTATCATATTGTTTTTGAACGTTAGCAACTTATTAATAAGAAACTCGCCAATACGACCGTCTTCCCAGTTGGATTTGAACCGGTTGCTTGACGGGCTCAGAATTTATAGACGCTCGTTACTTACAGATGTGGCTATCGTGGATCTAGCATACTGATAGACGTTGCGAGAGGACTAAGCGTTGCTCTAACAACCGCTGGCCGTCCGGGAATAACAGAAAGGGTCACCATCAGCGGTGTGGACGGCAAATGCTTTATGTTTGTGCGCTGGTGCTGTTTAAACTAAATAAGTAGCTGGCGGCTCCATTGTCAACTACCAATATGCCCAATGATGGGCACTTTTTCAGGTACATTGGAGCGATGTACTCTGGTCCCTTTAAAATGGAGGGATATAAACGAACATAGACTTTACCATAATGCGTTCTCTTGTTACCATACTTGTGTTTTCCGCCCCGAACGAAACTATCCACACGCGGCATACGCGTTTGTGGCGACGGTTGTGAGGACAGACCGTGTGATCCGAGTTCCATTCACAGCGACAGCCGCGCCAAATATGTGGGGTGAATCAGGGCTAAGTGAAACTCTACAGACTTTAAATTATGAGAAGTTTGATGGTCTTTTTATGTGCCATGGAGAGGTTCGGCACTTTAAACTAACTGCAGCACGTCGCTAAGGTTGCTCATGGAAAAGGATGACAAGCATTCTCTCAGGGATGTTGACTGTCGTGACCCTCCAGCAGGTCAAAAACGAAAGATTTTTTCCTAATCTTTTCGTTTAGTTGGGTGAATACTTAGCCATCCTCCTTCAGTGCGTCCATGTGTTGACTCAAAATCCCAGGGTAATGATACGTACTGATTTATCATCGCCCCGATTAAATTGGGACGATAGTGAACGACAGTGTGATACTGTTAAATTACTGCTCAGTTGGTAAGAGGTCAGTCGAACATCTCGAGTACGTGTTGTGAGAATTTCCACTAAGAGAACAGGCTTGCCAGCGTGACTTGTTGCTTCACATTACCTACAAGTTGTGGAGGTGGTATTTCCGTGTAAATCGTTCCCATACTAAGTTTCATGGGAGGTGTCACCAGGATTAAATGATAAACTTATGCAAATAACCCCCAACGGGGAGGTAACGCGTGTTATTGGATAAACGTTCCAGGAGGCGACGACCAAAACAAAATTTGCTATTGATAGGAAGGCTTGATAGAATTGGTTCAGGCCACTGCAGTGACCATGTGTATTGAAGACCTAAGTTAGCTATTGAGCTTCGGTTCTAAAACGACTGAACCGCTTGCTACGTCATATTTGATGAGATTTCCATGCTGATGGAGGGGTGAAAATTGTTTAATTAGTGTACACTGGGTGCGTTTCGTTCACCTTCGGAATTTCGCACCCTCCTTAGGCCAGGTATGATGGACCGATTGTCTGGATACGTTCCGTGCTAGTCATCTTTTGAGGAAGTTGCGAAATTCCATCATCTTGGTTGATTCCTGCTAGTAAGCTTGCAAATCCGTTTGCCTCACGGTTGAAGTAGTAGAATATCATTTCTTGCATTTTCTTTGCTGCCGTGTAGAATGTAATTTCTTCGAACGTTGTTGTAACGTTTCGGAGAAAGTTAGGAAGTTCCCGTTCATCTGACTGTTTCGACTGGTGGTGTTGAACTCACTCACTATGCTTATCTCTGTGGTCCGCCCGAATCCGTGTAGACCTGGTGATCAACGTGACTGCTCGTGAGTGTTACGCGCTGACCTATCCAGTCGGGGAAAATTTAAAACAGGAATCTGAGCGGCACTAAGCAATCCCATTTCATTGGAAAAACAGCACCTTTTCATGTAGAAACTGATATTTACGAATGCTGTTGAGCGACAGGCGTGTTGAAGTAGCTGCTTGCGTGAGTGTTTAACGATTGTTATGTGTTAATAGAATGTTGATGGCTACGCTCCCTGTCCTATTTATTCCCTTCTCACTGGTTCATCTCCTTACGTTGGAAGTCTTTACACTGATTATGGGCGTTCCTTGCAGTCTGACACTGCAACTCAATATAAGCGCGTGACAAACCATTTCACCCGTGAATGCTCATCTTGATGTCTCATTAAATCTTGATGCCGTTTGCTTGTAGAAACTTGTTTTCGTGCAGTTTTTCTTTCTTACTCTTTCCTGTCGGACCTTTGTTTTTACGTACCCTGGATTCATTTTGGCCTGACCGCTTCGCCATTACGTGACTGTTGCACTTGATAAGATATTTGCGTTAACCGTTAATCTCAGAAGTTGTATACTTGGTGGATTCAATATCGAGGTTTGCTGTTGTCTTCCACTATTTGGTTTATCATATTGTTTTTGAACGTCAGCAACTTATTAATAAGAAACTCGCCAATACGACCGTCTTCCCAGTTGGATTTGAACCGGTTGCTCGACGGGCTCAGAATTTATAGACGCTCGTTGTTTACAGACGCGACTATCCTGGATTCATCATATCGATAGACGTTGCGTGTAAACTAAGCGTTACCCGAACAACCACTAGACGTCCGGGATCAACAGTGTTGGATGAATCCGCGTGGGTGGAGATCGAATCTATCCGCTAACTGGATGAATGCTGTCAGTCCTTTTACAGTGGCCGAGCCAACCGAAGTTGACGCGTGTAATGTGCAAGGACGTTCTCCTGGCTACCAATAGGCTAAAGCTTTTCCAAGGACAACCGTGCCCCTGGGCTTGTCTGCTGTGCCTCTGTATGTGGAGAATTCTCCTGTTGCCAACCTCAAACATTTGAGCGGTGATCCTCAGGTAACCCATATAAATGACGACATCACAACTTTCGAAAATGGCGAGTAATTACTGCGTGAGTATTTAATTTTAAGTTTCACTTATAATTGTTATTGGTGATACTATTATTTTGTATAATCTGGTCACATTCCACATACGTCCAAGTCTACCCTGAAATATAATTATATTTACAAAAACATGATGACCAAAATCACTCGTCACACACGATCCGCTGATGCCAAAGCCACAATATCAAGCACTAAAGTCAATGTCAATCGTCCTTAGGCAAAAGTTCCGGGTCCAGAACTTATGTAGGCTTTTTCGAGGTTACTGCCGTTATAGGGGGTGAAGATAATTTGGTGGTCCTTATCTCCCAGGCTACAATCTGTTCTGTTCCTGTAGATAGTGTATTGGCGGATTTATTTGTCAAGGTATCTAAACCGGAGGCAGGGCTTGCCCAATTAAGGGCAAACCATACCGCACTTGATTCCCCAAAACGGAATCATGTCTCTTTATCTTAAATTCTCAAGGTGCCCGAAAGTCACGAGATGGATAACATTTGGAGCGCAAGTATATTCATCAACACATTAGTAACAGAAATCACAAAACGGATGCGTTGCTCAAACAATGCCATCGTGTTTAATGTGTCAGATAAGCTGCACCTAGAAAGCATTAAAAAGATACTCGAAGGTTACTGAAATAGACCCGACATCGTATGCCAGCATCCGTCTTCATAAAAAGACACAGATTCTGCTGCCGGCTATTATTCGAATTCCATAACGAGGCAATTGCAAAACAGTTCATACAGAGCCGAGACCTTATTACTTTTAAAGCCTCGCTTGAATTGTTGAAAATTATGGAGAACAGAACGATATCCAAAATGATGAACTTGGTCCCAAAGATCTGGCGGCTTCGCTCTCTTGCTCCATGCCCGAATGCACCAGCGATCCTACCGAAAGTGCTGACTGCATCAAAGAGAATAAATTCGCTTACCTGATTCATCTAACAATAGATCTCTACAGTTCCAACTGCGCGCCGAGCGTTTTGGGTGCCTTGGTCGAGGAACCAACTGGCAAAGGAGGGTACGCGAATGACTGTGCCCATGTAGAAATCAGTGGAGCGTATGGATAGCAACCTATCTGCGCGCAAACTGGCTCAAATAAGACAGGACACCGTCAGTCTAATAATCAAAGAAACGTCATTTTCTCAATTTCCAACCAATTCCGTAGGAAACCACAAGCCGACTACTAATGGGGTATCCATGATAACAAACCCTCTTCAACTCACTACCCTACGGGGCGCCCGAGGTTTTCTCCTATGCATCAGGAAAACGCAAAACCGTACCTGGCGAATGAAAAGACGCATCTATTACCAACCCCTAATTCCAGGCCTCTGCTTAGTAATAACAGTCTCTCGTGCGACGTATCTCTTAGTGTAAGGCCGAACCAAAGCTCCCTGGAGTTGTTCGCCCTATGCACAACGCTCCTTCAAAAACGGATAGCCTCTACACCTCTAAAGCTCACCTAAACGCAACCTGAGATCTCTTCGTTGACAACGAGCAGGTGGGCATGACCAATTCACCTTAGCCTTACCCTTTTTAGCGGGACATATAACTTTCAATCTTCCCCTACTAACTCCGTCCCTCATTGTAACGATTCACGTCTGATCGTTGAGTTACGCGCAGCCCAAATGAACGGATCCCCAAAATGAGAACAAGATTGGATCCAACAGTTTCTACGGTACTACTGACGAAATGCAACAGTAATTACAAAAGGGAAACCTCAATCGTTCGCGACGATAGTCTCGTCCAGCAAAATCAACAGCTTCTCAACAGGACCAACAAGGTCAAAGGTGAACCGACACGCCAGCGGACCAGGACAAGAATGGCCACTCGCGCGGCGGACATTTAGTGACACGTTAGTTCAATAAAACAAAATGGGGTGGGTAAGGTAGTTGGAAAAAGTGTCAGGTTAGTGGATAAACTGGGGAAAGCAAGCGATGGGAACGAATTTTCTTAGTTCGCGGACCAACAAATTTACACTCATTGTTCCACTACCCAACTATACCCTACTTGCACTTTTCCAACACTTCCTGCCATGAATCCAAATGCAGGTGACACCCAATCATTCTCTAGTGTGCTAACTATAAGGACATCACACCGAGTGGTGTCACCAGGATCTTGGAATCACTAATATATTTCTGTTTTGGACACTTTTGAAGGTCTGAAAATGATGCCGAACAAGAAAATTGCACTAGGTTAATCGTTTTTCGGTGCATGTTCGCTAATTAATAAGATGAATATCTTTAGATGATTTATCTTTCCATATAATCCTTATATTATTCTAATCACTGTAGCTTGGTGCACGTCCGAGACTCCAGACACACAACTAAACGTTATAGGTTATCACATGTTCCGCAGAAATCGCGGTGCAGGACGAGGTGGAGGATGTTTAATCTACCTAAGGAAGCAATATTCTGCAACCATACTCGATGAGCCATGTCCTGGTATGATAGATGACACCTTGTGGCTGTTAGTGTCCACTGGATTCCGTGAATTATTCTTAGGATGTGTTTACAAACCATCTTACGCCACTCAGGACGACATGACGAAACTTATTAATGAACTGAACTATGTAACAAACTTACCTTGACAAAAAAATAACTAGCGGAGACTTCTACATGCTCAATATCTCGTGACCCTTTTTAACTGCCCCTGCAAATCAAGCTGAGTTCCTTGCGTGTATCCAAATAAACGGAATGCGCCAACATGTTTTAGTGCCTACTAGAAAAGACCACACTTTAGATTCCATCTTCACCACAGGCATCTCGTCTGCAACTGTATCCGTCTTGGAACAATTTCCAGTAAGTGATCTTAACATAGCCAACTTCATGTTCGACCTGAGAGCTGTTGAAGAGTCGACCGTCATACACTATCGCCAAATTAAGTTTGTCGAGTGGAACGTGTTCACCACACTGTTGAGATCTCTTAAATGAAACACATTATTCCTTACTTCCGATCCTAGTATTTTAACCGAGGCATTTAATGAAAACTTCAGGTCTTGCATGAACACCTCAGACCCGGAAAGATCAAAACACCGAAATGTGTAAGGTAACGGCATAATTCTCATTTCAAAAGAGCAAGGTAAGCTTAAAAGTCTTAAATCACTGTACCGGAAAACACGCGACTTCTCTCTCATCATGCAACTGCATAAGATGTTTAATGCTATCAAATATAGAACCAAGAAGCTCCACGTGAGTGAAGAGAATTTGTGCGCTTTACAGCACAGGTAAGAGCTGGCAGTTGATGAGACGCAGGAATGATGGGAGAGATCCTGCCGTCTCAGTAGAGACAATACAGGCCAAGACCACTGTAGATGATCCTGTAAAAATCTGTGAGGTGGGTAATTCACATTTTGCTGCTTCCTTCAACATCGAGGAACACATAAGTTCCTAAGCCATATCCCTGTTGATGCATGGCTCATACGCTCTCAGTTAGCTGTTATCAAACATTCTCACCTACCTGGTCCTGATGGCATTCGCTCCGTTGCTCTAACATACGGGGAAGAAAACCCCCCTACTTCTGCTTAATATTTATAGACTTTCTCTAACATCAGGTTCTTTCCCTCCTCAGTGGAAAAATTCTACAATTAAGCCCCGCTATAAAAGTGGCTCGCGACAGGAAGTCAGCAGTTATCGTCTTATTAACCATAATTCAAGTTGTTTTAAGGTGTTGGAAAGGATAATAAAATACCGCATGGTCGAACTCCTGTTATCACGAAACTCTATAGGCCACTCCCAGCGTGGGTTCCTCAACATTTGTTCTTGCGTAACATGCCAGCTATAATTTCTTAGCCATGTGACAGAATCTACTGACGCCGGTGAGGCGATTAGCGTTAAACTGTGGTGCATGGCGAAGGCTTTCGATCGTGCGCCTCATAAGCGTCTTCTGCTCAAAATAGCACCATTTAGTGAACGGGATTCAATACTTAGCTGGTTTTCCTCATACAATAAGGGCCGCACATACACAGTGAAATTAGGAGACAATAGCTCAACGCTCAGACCCGTTATTAGTGGGGTAATACAAGGAAGTGTTCTTGGACCGTTACTCTTTCTCATATATATAAACGATATATGTCAACGATATATGGCAAACTATTCCTATTCGCTGATAATGTTTACGGCCTTCCTCCTGGCAATCTGAATCCATGTTCAGAAAATATACGGAAGGACCTCATGTCATTAGAGACTTGGTGTCGAACTTGGCTGGTGAAATTTTCGGCTAATAAATCCACTATCGTTGTGCATGGTTGTCACATACCAGATGGCTCTATAAAGCTGGACGTTCATAGCATATCAACCGCCAAATCAGTACGTGACCTGGGTTTACGCTACTCAAACTCAATCAATTTCGCAGAACATATATCCTTCCTAGTCGCCAAAACCAGAAGGACGATAGGTTATGTTAAACACTCATTCTTCCTACCTGCTCCACGATTACACCTTTATAACCTATGTGTACGACCCCATTTTGAGTATTACACGTTCACATACCGCCAACTGCGCAAGTCTGATAGGCTAACTCTGGAAAGCCTTCAACGTATATTCACGAAAAGCTTATTGGGTTATCCATCTTCTCTGAGCTACAGAGAACGCTGCCAGACGCTTAAAATTGATCCTTTTTGATTACGGTGACTAAAGCTCAACCTTGCACTCTGTTTTTCCTGATTTATGGCAACAACTTCACCGTCAGCTCTGCGACCCGCTTACAACACAAATCGAAGTATAACCTCAGAAATAAGGACTTTACCTTGGCAGCTCTTAAATCCCGAAAAAAACTGAGTTCCAATTTTTTCTTAGTAAAGTATTCGTACATTTCGAACAATTAGATCAAGTAACAGTATACACTGATTCAAACGAAACTTAGAAACTTTCCTAACAATGAAGAACGTCATGTCCATTTTCAAGCTCTACTTTTCTGAGGACGTTATCTTTGAAAACGGAGCTAATAACGTCTGACAAATAAACCCTGTTTTGCGTGATACTACGTCATGCACCCCTTGAACCGATAAAACCTACCGATTTCAGGATAGATCTTGTACTTTCAGACTTGCCAGCGAATAGGAAAACATGTCTATAGTCAACACGTATAGGTGTCAACATGCATCCCCGTTAGTAACAACCCAATCATCCCGGTACGCCCTTACCCCATACTCATTGATAGCTTTTGTGTCTGTGTTGTTAACCACCATGCAAGAGCAGTGCATGCTAAAATTGTTTGGAAAAACTCAACCTCTTTTTCTTATGACTGCACAATAACCTTGAGTCGCAAATTTTCCGTATTCCCCCCTGATAGACCACAAGACGACCTCTCGGTATTGTCAAACGTAGTTCTCATTCCATATACCGGCTGTACAGAGATAACTGACATTTAAATCCGGCAGTACTCGTATATGAGGGAAAGCTCATAATCGATCTCTTCCCGCATTACTTGACAACAGTTATATATTTCATCAGTTAACACAATGCTACTAGCGTCACATAGGACGTTATGCCAGAATATCATGTGTTCAAATGTTCATCACAGCTCATATAGTCAGCCTTCCTTCTTCTCGTTTATCGCGTGATTTCGCTCTCCATTCTTGGCTTCACTCATATATTTCACGCGAGAAAACATTCCACCCTGCCAGGACACTCAAAATTCCGCAATGGTTGGGCATATCGCGAGCTCCGCGAAATCCTTTAGAATTTGGGCAAAGAATGACGTCCGGCCGGGAGATCCATCCGTTCCCCGCGAAAGTACTCAGCCAGCACGACCGTCCTATATGTCCCATGAGTGTCCTATGAGTGTCCCATGAGCGTCCCGTGAGTGTCCTGTTGGCACCCTAACTGAACATTTTCAGGTCACTCATAGGACGGTCGTGGAAACGTCTTGCAAAGCACATGGTGTACTGTTTTTTATCATTTCCGCACGTCGTTTAACGATTACGCCTGTGACAGGTAACTCAGCGCTCCCACAATTATCTCTACCCTCCAGCTATCGCGGAATAATCAAAAGGCGTCTGACGCCCACAATAATATCCCAGTGACTGTGAGAATAATATAATACATATTTATACGGCAAAATATACGACCGGACGATCAAGGGTAGTTCATGTCCTCGTTCGTTGGATCCATGAGACGGTGTGATTTGCTGTTGGACAGCCAGGCATATCTTTTCCTAACCTTCCGGATTCATCCTTGTAGCTTCCCTTTGATAGCCATGTGTGACGAACCGTGAAATTTCTCTTGCATGATGGCATCTTATGGATTGTCGCTGTTAGCGTACAAACAATCTCACACATAATCAACTGCGGAAAGGATGCTGGTGCAAATGAGAACTTGTTAACCTCTCTCCAGTCGATGTTTTTCACCAACTCGTCCGTTACTGGTGTACCAATTATGTTGGGTGCGCAGTTTCCCATCGTTCTTCCGCCGATTTTGTTCACATAATCAGTCTAATTAAGTGTTAGACAGGATTTTTTAAAGGTTACCATCTGTAGGTACAAACCACGGTCCTCCATTTGTTTGTTCAGAATTTGAACGTCCTGAACACAGTTCATTGAAAGTTTAATTGAAAAGCTTTCAGAAACTTTGGGGGACCTTCGGCTAGCGAGAACGGTATGGCGTTCAGTTACAGCCTCATGGAATGAATCTCTTCTCGCATAAGCAATCAGACAATCAAAGTGAATTATGCCGCGATTACTGCTGCCAGCGTGGTAATATCCGTGCATTTGCAGGTCGAACATTCCATTGATAAGATCCTGAAAATATTCTGACACGTTCCGAAACTTTGTCTCGCTACCGAATACCCCCATGGCGAACATTGGCTGTTTTCGGACTGGTTAAACGACCAAGGATTGGCCATAGTTGTGCGCGTAAGCTCTTAAACAAACTGACCCCGTCGACATGAATCTGCAGCTTTATAGCATCACACCGCTCGTGATTTCGGAGTACCCTATCGAAGACGTTTTTCAAACCGGAATGGACATAGCGTCTTCCACATATCGTTCTGCTTTTGGATGCGCGGGGGATACCCAGCAAATTTCTCGCGTCCTTCGGCAATTGTGGATATAAATGACGCAGTTCTGTGAGCCGTTGACATGCTACTCCGAAGCGCGATCCTTCTGGCGATTTCCCGTAAATACCTTTCCACTAGGTCATCGGTTATATCAGAGACTTCTGCTAAATGGAAATCATAGCGGTTAAAACCATATTACTTGGTTTACACGTCGTCACATCCAGCGGAGATGCAACTGAGACTAACCCATTGGGTGTGACGGGTAATTCATGAGATAGCAATTGTTCCTCATTAGTTTTCGGGGCAGTAATCATTATCTTCACCTCCACCTGTGTGTTCCAGCCCTCGATTCTACTATTGCCTCCTGTCTTGGCCAAATCTTAACCGGTTTATGGTAACAGTACTTGAAATTCACCCCCATCTTCGTCAGCAATCTTTATTTTTGGTTCATGAATGTTCCCCATGTTGTACATCCTTGCAATACGATAGATGTTAGGTCGCGAGAACCCACGGGGCCTTTCCGTGACACATTTTTGCAATTAGCGGGCAATGGACTAATCAACTTTGACAAAAACGAACGAATATCTGGGAAAATTAATGTCTGCTATTTTTCTGCATTGTGCGTAGCACTTGAAATTTCATAATTATTCAACATGTAAACAGGTCGTAATGTGTTAAAGCATCGGTTCATACGACCGTCCCCTGGGACACTAATTGGACACTCAGAGGTTGGTTGACTGCCTCATGATAGTCCCATGTGCTGGCTGGGTACATGAGTCCCCACTTCGCCACCATAAGACACATTCTGCACACTTTTGAGGGACTATCTACATGGAATAATGGTAAAATTCTTCGCCAGTATATTCACTCCATCCTCCAAGCATCTCTTTTTTGACACGACTTTGAGAATTAGGCCAGTGATCACCTTGCGAAGTCCCAATTCATGTGACAAATCAACTATTTTATCTAATTGTGCAGATCTCAAGTACTATCGTCTCAGAAGTATGTAGCTCGAAGTTTTCCGTCTAAAATTGAATTTTCCCTTTATATAATGTCTGTTTTGTTGCTCTATTCGCATAGTTGACTCATTGTACACTTTTCACATGTAGTGTCCAAATATGTAAATGCTTAAAAATCCGCACGTTGATCACGCTATCTTGAGCGTGTTTCTCACAAATGCGTCCAGAAATATATATATAGCTATAGCTGTAATCGTAAAACATGCATCCCACCCCGCATAGTCGTTCCGCTTTCCGAAAAGTTCGTGGGTTTCCATTTACCAGCGGTTTTCTGCAAGGTAACGCCAAGCCAGTTTATGTACGATCAAAGTGGGCAGTAGAAAGAGGAACATATCATGGTGACTGAGGTTAGATCGGTAGCTGGAAGCCGTCACGTAAATTTATAGATAATTGCTCACGGTGTTTCTAGATATATATTCATTTCCTGGTTAAGTACTGCGATCAATATACCATATGTACGTTCAATGTTGATTCATTGCTAAGTTCATCCGTCAACCGAATTACAAATATCAACCACTCCACCAGCGTATTGCACTATTCCGCAGCTGAAGGACTCACGCAAACAACGATAATTCACCGTGCAAAGGCCGGAACGTACGTGTGCAAAAATGGGCAATACGAGAGCTCCTCACAGAACTGGTGAGTTTGAACACATCTTCAAAACCATCCCACTGAGCACACAAATTCTCAGAAAGAGCTTGGTCTGCAACGAACGCAAAAACCGCCAGCACGATTAGGTAAGGTATTTTAGTGTGCAAGTCAGTGAAGGTAAGCGACTTACAACTAATAACTGTTCCCTCCCTTTGGTGCTCTCTCTGCCTGGTCCAGGTAGATGGCTGCCGCGAGAGCTGGAATTGGATGGGAACAAGCACGAATTGTTAGGCACGTAGTTTGATTGGCAGTATAGCACTGCCAAATTACCGCGATTTTTTCGCGTCGTTGATAACAGTTTTCTCAAACACCTAAGCGAAGTTATCTTCTGTATCAAAAAAGTTATCCATAATTTCCAGAATACACGGCCATCTGCAATTTCGAGGATATTTTTAACTCGACCGTTAGCGACATAAAGACAGGGAGACTTACAATCTGCGTATAACCTTGGGCCATTTTTGCCAAGCCACCTTCCGGGTCAAAGGTCACCCAATCTTTCTTGGGTGCAACCATCCTCCAGTAGCGCGGAAGGCGTAGACGGTTAAAAATCCGTCGAATATTCCTGCGAGAATCCCACATACGCTTGATCCGTAATCGAGCGCCCTTCATGGACCGAGTAGTACTGCAAAACTTACCGCCCACTCATCCGTCCTCGTTAGTGAGACTTCTTCCCTAGGCTATTCTGTCTCTCTTTTTCCTTTCCAGATGGACAAGCAGTTCTTAAGTGCAGAACAAACTACCAAAAACCAGGTGGTCGATGCATATCAACAGTCCTCGTGTCATTCCATTATCAAAGACCTGCTTTCCCAATAAGGAATTACATGTGCCTTGGTAATCACTGTACCAAACGCTTTCCGCCGTGGAAAAATAAGTCCAGAAATTCGGCGATGTTGACATTTGATTTTACTGGCTCTCAGCTCTCCAAACACCACTCGAATTCACCCACTGGGGGGTGAACGGAAGACTTGTATATTCCACAGACCAGGGCTTTCTATATTATATTTCGCAACCCACTACTCCACTTGTCATGTAGTTCTTTGGCAGCTTAAATGTTGTCCTCGACAAAGAAATTCCCATCGGTTAATTGCTCATGAACGCAAAAGCATTGATAGGCAAGGTGAACATTTTTAAATCCTTTGTCTATTTGGTTAACCTCCATTTCATCCTCGTGACTGAGAGGTGGTGCTCCCCTCATGTTCCATACAGTTAAGTGAGCACCGTAGGATATCACGTGTTTCGTAAGGATCGTCTTGCGAGACGAGGTGGTGGATGCATTTTTTAACCAATGTTCCACAGCACGACTTGATCAGTTTAGTCTCCATAAATTCGGGGACTGGTTGTGGTCAATGGTCTCTATTGGTTCTGGCGAGCTACTTATAGGATGGATCTACAGACCGCCTACTACCATCAACAGTGACATGAAGGACGCTGCGGAGATAAGGAATCAAGCATCAAACATGCCTTTCGAACAAAAGCAAATGGTTGGCGACTTTAAAATGCTTAACACTTCTCGGACCTCGTCGTCAGCTGCAGCAAATCAAGCAGGATTTATTTCACGCATTCAGTCGAGTGGACGGAACCAAAATGTCCTAACGCTCATCAAACAGAGGCATATATGGATCTCATATTCACCATATATATCTCGTCTGTAGAGATATCCATCCCAGTAAAAATTCCAGGAAGTGACAACAGCATCGTCAAATATCTGTTTGATTTCAGTGTGGCTACAAACCCGATAGTTGTAGCTTACGTCCGGCCAAAACCATTGATTGAAGTACATTCTCCTCTCCATTAAGACCATTAATCAAGAATGCCTTCCTTCTCACGTCAGACCAAGATATGGTGGCCGGGGAATTTATCGAACATCCGAGTTTTTGTACCGACATTCCGGCCCCCACAAATTCGAAACGCGTCGATCCGTATGTACAAGGTAGAACCCTTACTGTAGAAGAGAATGACAGACTCAAGGTAAATTTGATACATATACTGTTGAGGACTCCCTCATTTTACTTAATGCTCTGACCAAAGTCGATCTAGCAGACAAAGTCATACAGTATCCAACAGACATCTGCTAGTTTGTATATGGTTATCTGAATATACTCTCCATACCTACAGAATTCTAACACGAACTCTAATAAAAATTTTTTGGGTATGTTTGAAATTCCATATCTCCGTAAATACTTGAGACAGAACGAAGTTAAAATAACTACCTTGAGGTAAATTTCGTAACTTCCACATGGGAATGCGTAACACAGGTAAATCCCTTCCGTACTTCTAGGTGAAAGCAAAATCGTCCAGTTTCCACTAAACATAACTCAGCTGAAAAGACAGATTAGCTATTAAAAGTGTCCGAAGTTACGAACTCGTTTAAAAAATATTACCAAACTTGTATAGGAGAATAATGCAGATTTGAAAGCGTTTTTTCTATTCTTATGAACGTCGGTTGTGAAAGGAAATCTTTCTCGACGAGTGGACGCTTGAAACTCAATCTTAACCGAACAAGGTTCGAGAGTTCCAGCTCTCCAGCGGTTTCCAACAATCGATGACCTCCCGCGCTGGAGTCTACCCAAACGTTCGCCGGATTTCGAAATTTCCCGTGCTACATTGTCACAGCCCACTCGAGTCAACGCCTTTCCGATACTCTTTACGTCAAGTAATGGCGAAAAACTGAAGGTGTACCTGAACGTATCCCCGGGATTGACCTTGGACTAGTTGAAATATCGATTCATACACAAAATTGTGAAAGATAACTTGATGTAACATCGCATTTTTCAGAATAAATCTGAGTGAAAACCGAACTATCCTTATTATTGGGCCATGCAAGCCAAAAAGGCATTCGTTATAACGCTGCATCTTGAATTTTTTCATTAAATTGTCGGGTCTGTTCTACCCAGCATGGCTTGTTTTCTGGCGCCATGCGTAACCAACATGGCAATCTCTCTCGACAGCCTGAAAGAGGCCAGCTTCTCAGGTGCTGCTTTTTGCTCAAACATGTAGCTCAGAACGTCCAGCGGAAGTCCCTCAGCCGGATCATTTCGTCTCTTTATCAGTTGAACTTCTGAAGTGAAAGTCGGATCGGTTTTTTCTGTTAAGTCCCTGATCTCAGCGAAACTCAACAAGGGTCCTTTTTGGCACTCGGTCTTGGCTTTCCGGCCGAATATACGGCAACGCTGTTCCGTATGCTGTGAACCTGAAAATCCGAAACGATTGTGATCCCAATGCATTGCAGCCCGCATGTGATAGCAGTGTGATCAGCTGACTGGAGTCTACCTTCAGGCAATGACAAATGTGGTCATATGTTTTTCGCACGGAATTCCGGGATCGTGTTCGTGACGCGGTGCGCAAGGGACAAAGCAGCCCACAAAGGTTGACTTGAAACAGGTTGACGATTCAGCGACTCATCAGTGCATGAATGTTTGAATACCGTCCCTGCACAGAAGGCATGTTTTTCAAATGCTCCACTGGGTCTACGTATGACCACTACCTGAGTAGACGAATCAAGTAATGTACACCATCCTGGAGAAGGATCTGCTCAACAGTGAATGCGTCCGGGTGAGTAGCCACCAAAACGATTACCGGCTTGGTGCATTTCTGCAACGAGTCTCGAGTTGGAATTATTGGCCCCTGTCCGCTTGAGATTCGGAGACGTCCAAGCATCATAGTTTTCGCACATTTTATCTTCAGAATAGGACTTGTGCAACAATTCTCCACCTCAGCAACAGACCCTAGTAGGAGTGACCATAACAAGAAGTTCTACCAGCTCCAAACTCTGAGCATCAGTTTTTTCATAAACGGCCATCAGTCAATGGAACGAACAAATATTTGAGGTTGCTAGCCATTCTGCCGAAGACCGTTTTGGGGTCTAATTGGATTTACACTCAAGAGTGTTAAATCAGTGATTCACTCCGTTTCTGTTTTTTGCTGTGAACCTCAAAGGCCTTGCTACAACCTGCTATCGACAAATGCCTTTCAGGCCAACAATAGCTCGCTGAATATAGAGAGAGGCAAACTGGTTGAATCCGGTTGAGTTGAGCCTCTAGCCTCCAACCCTTGTGCAAATCGATGAAAAATATAAAGTCGCGGAATCGCTGAGCACTTTAATTGAATAATGTGCATCGATTCGAATGCGGACTTGCTCGCTGTTGAACTTGTTCGGCATGCAGCAACCACATTATTCACTACCCTTTGACATACAACTCCCGAGTCCGTTCAGTTCAGTTCACCCCGATTCGATTCGGTCCGGTTGCTGTCACAAGATTTAACGGCTTTTGCGGGAGATTACGAGGTTCCCGCATATCCAGCCCACATGGTCATTCCAGGCTTGAATTTTCCACACTATATCTTCATTTCGAGCAAAAGAACACCAAAAACGCTTAAAAGTGCCACCGCGCCTACGGGCTAGCAGGTGATGTGGTGGCCTCAGACAATGTAAAAGCAGACTCCTCGTCAAATCAAGCACCTAAGAAAAAGGCATCCGACCCTCTGGGTTGAGGTGGAAGATCAACTTCTAGGTAATTGGCAGGAGGTGGAGGAGCGGGACTGGAGGAAGGTAAGGAGAAACGAACCCATAACAAGGAACTAGAACGAAGGACCAAAAAGAGGGAGAAGTAACTTCGGCTATTGGAGAGAACAAACTACCAGATTTGGAATTCCTGACCTGTGCCCCCTTGAACTTTGATGGCTCAGCGTTGACTTCATTCGTACACATTGCTCATTTAGCACACAATCCGCCAGGCAGTCCGTCACTTTGGCAACTGATAGCGGGTGGGGCGATAGTGTTGAGTTCAGACGGGCTGTGGCCAGTCAGTTACGAACAACGCAACGAGTAGACGAGAAGTATACTGTCGACACGTAAAATCGATGAGAGCGAGGTGAAACGTTAGTACAGCAAAACGTTACACGAGCAGGCACCGAAGCAGAAACGCTCGAGTGCGCGGGTGACCTGCCGGTAACCAAACTCGTTCAAACAAACGTTTAAGCGCATACAATATGTGGGGGGTGGAGAAAGATTACAAATGCTAACTGTATCTTCAACGTAGTTAGCCACAAACAAATAGGGTCGCTACAATAGTTACATGGAACCTCACAACCTCCTACCTGGGACCGTACTTGCTCAGCGCCCTTTTTCTAATAAGCATACGAATCACTCCATCAACTTTCCTTCTGAAGTTGCAGTAGTTCGGTGACACATGGGTGCGAAGTCGATAGCACGAGTTTGCCCGGTCGGCATTCTCCATCTGGTATCACACGGGCGTCAGCTTCTCCAAGACGGAATCGTGGAAGAACTGGTGTAGCATCGCTTTCTCTGGGTACAGTGCCAATGTACGTGCAACAGATGTAGGAGAAGTGAGAACTTATTGTACACCTACTAATTCCACCAGGCGGATAAATGTCTAACAAGGCGCTCAATTGCATCATAGAACGAGCGTTCACAACAAATAGCGGAAGGTTACTCCAATTGGTGATCACTCTGTGACAGAAAAGTTTCTGTCTGACAAGTGCTTGAGGTCTCCTTTTGAGCAACTCTTCACTGCGATCTCTTGGCTAGAACAAAGAGTTTCAGTTAGTCCTCAAGAAAAAGGAGAAAAGTAACAACGAGGTCTCCTCGGAGCCTTCGAGAGTCCAGATGGTAAAGAGCAGAGCTTCGAAGCCGGGACTCGTAGGAAACGATCCGAAGACCTAATACGATTCTGGTCGCAGCTCGCTGTATCCTCTCGAAAGCAATTACGTCCTCCTTGGGGCCAGCATAAAGGAGATAGTCAGTATATTCGAGCAGTGGTTGGAAGTAAACCCCGTAAAGTGTTTGGAAAGCTCCCTTGTCCACACGAGGGAGCGATCGTTGTTAGCTGACCCTCCAAAAATCGTTCCAAGGCGCAAGAGGGTTTCTGTCTATTCGAAACTTTCATTGATTCAAAAGTATGCCATGATACTTGCTTGAATTACTGGTGATAAGTCAGTGGTTTGGTTGTTTATCCTGAGGATCAGTGCTATACATTATGTTCTGTGATTGAGCAAAGGACACCCACCGAACGTGAAAGTAGATGAATTGGTTGGTTCGGGGTAATTTCAGAGCTCAGCTCCAAATCGCTTGGCTGGCTTCTGGAGGTCAGTAAGGTTTAAGACATCAACGTACGTTGTTGTTTATCTTTTTCAGTTGAACACTAACTGCCCTACCGGGTTTGTTGACTTGCCCCTGGTTGTTTTGTCTATCGTCATTATGGCGCTGTCAGCTGCCCGAGGCAAATTACTGGCTGTCATTGGTGATGAAGACACGTGCACTGGGTTCTTACTCGGTGGCATTGGCGAACTGGACAAGAACAGACGTCCCAACTATTTTACTGTTGACAAAGAAACATCTTTGAGTTCTATCGAAGAAGCTTTCAAATCGTTTGTAAGCCGGGATGATATTGCAATCATACTTATTGTTCAAAATATTGCCGAAATGATAAGGCATCTAATTGATTCGCATACATCTGTCTTGCCGGCAATCCTTGAGATTCCAAGCAAAGACTTTCCGTATGATGCTTCCAAGGATACCATTCTTAAACGAGCCAAAGGTCTATTTTCGGCTGAAGATTTCCGTTGACTCAATCTACTTGTTAACCATTTCATGCATAATACTGTCTTACAATTGATTATGTTGTTTTACGAAATAAAGTGCTTCACCTTCTGTTTATTTTGTTCTCAGATTTTATTCGCATATATCCGCTAACAGCATTTGTTTTTAGCAATGAATACTTGCAGTTTTCCGCGGTCCAATCTCGACGTATCCGCTGCTGAATTTGTTCCATCTGAGAAGCTGCAACAGAAAGATAACAAGCAGGCCTCTATTCGGCAACTAAAGGAAATAATAGAACCTGTTTTCCAAGGAAACAATTCTTCCAGCGAGCACATTCTTCAGGTAAGAATCCCATTGAAATTTCACGCTCTAGTTGCACTTCTTCTGAGCCATTGGTAGGCTGTAACGACGGTTTTCATGTTTTGCGGACCGTTTGTATTAGTGTCTAGCTTCTCATGAGGCACAGTACGTAAAGATGCCGCGCCTCAAGTCGTTTCGGTGCGGGAGTGGTTTTCAGTTCTTAGTTGATGGGTAGTGGAACTGTTCAGCATCTCATTCGTTCCTACTCTGTAAATCACTGCTAACACGCTCTAATGACTCCTAGTCCGACCGCCTCAGTCAATCGACAACAGTATTGTAATGTTTAATTCTGTCGTGTCCGTGCAGACCCCCTTCAGACTCGGAACGTCACTTGCTTTTCTTCACGTGGTCTCTGATGAACCAGTTGACCCAGACTACGATATAGCTTGCTACAGTTTTGATTCACGTGCCATTTTGTGATAGTTGGAGGTTGTAGATATGGCTGAGGTGTTTGAAGGATGGTCGTAAATGATAGCTTCAGTCGCTTAAGGTGTGTCCAATTATTTTTTTCTAGTTCGGCGTTGATTAAGCAATGTTCCTGAGTTGCCCTTCGTCTTCTGTTGCTTTCCACTTGCTCTTGTCCTGGTATTCTTGATTCATTCCGGGATCTTCGGTTCAGTACTGACTCATTGATTTGTCCAGCCGAACTGTTAAGCTCTTCGCAAACACCACACCATACGTATATATATATATATATAAACCACAAGGAGTGACAAACGTGGTATAATATGAATAAAAGGACCAAGCTGAAGGAACGAACAATCAAGAACGGAGTAGAAAAAGCCGCGGTGTACACAGAAACTCGCAGCAGAAGCCATATCAGACAGCGTTCTCAATCATGGGTGCTTAGCGTCCTTTAGACCCCAGCCAGGCAACCGGGAGAGCCCCACTGAAGCAAGTTTCTCAGTGGGTACCTTTATACACCGAACCCAAGATATGCGCTGACCACCAAGCTGCGACTTCCAGCCTAAACTGTCACTGGCAGACGGCACGAAATGATATGTAATGAGTTGGCATTCGTAGGATGTGGCCAAGCCAACGAAGCCTGTAACAGATCACTGTGCATGAAGATCGACAGAGTTTATCCGTTCCAAAAGCTTGCCAGCGAACCTCGTGCTTGCTGACACGGTGCTCCCACCACCGGCCGCTAATGCTTCGGAGACATCGATGGTCGAATAGACCAGGCTTCGGAGCGGTACGGTGGCGTTATACACTCATCTTTTCACAGAAAGACAGATCATGCAGACACCACAAATACTGTAAGTTGGCAAATGCCATCCGAGCCTTTGCTGTACGACTTACCATCTGATCACATTTCACCAGCGTTGATACATCTCCCAAGGCACAAACTTCACTACTACCAACTACTCAACACCAAGAGGGAGAGCAGCCACGAAGTCCTCCCAGTCTTCCAACGACATCTTGCACTTAGTAAGTGCAGAATCTATGCCAAACTGACCAACAGAAGCCTTAAATCTGTGTAAGATGTTCTGGACTACCTGTGAACCCTCACAGATTAAGGCGATGTCATCTGCATACCCTGTTTCTCGAAATTGAGTGTCTGGGGACAAATCCCCACCATCGTATTCGAAATCTATCAGAGCACACCCGAAGATCTCGTCTGTTGCAATGTTGAATTGGAAGGCGACTGAGTTGAGCAACCTTGTCGCACCCAGATTGAGATATGAAAGGTCGGTGCTACGCTGTCATAAACCCTAACCCTGCCCAAGGTCTGACGCTAGATTGCTTTCAGAATTTTTATATACTCACCAGACACCCCTCCTCGGTAGGCAACCCCAGAGTGCACCTATGTCAATCGAATCGAAAATCTTTGTGATGTCCAAGAATAACGGAGTTCAAGTATGTGACGAAGTGTGAAGATGTGAGCAGTGCAGCCATGGGCAGGGCGAAACCCACTTTACTCTTCACGGTTGTGTTTCACACACGTTTCGCATAGTCTACGAAGTAAAATGGTTGCGAACAACATTGACGTAATAGGAACGGGGTCAATCCCTCAGCGATTTGCATACGAAGAGCATGAGCCATTTTCGAAAATGCGGGCGGTGTTGTCCAAACCCCAGTCATTTGGAACGACTTCACTGACCCAGTGTTTCTGGAACGGAGCCGCCAGCCCTATAACTAAGGCTGGGACTTCATTTACGAAAAGGGCAAGCGGGAGTGCGCCTTGGCTGAATGCCTTGTGACGTTCCATAAACGTTATCTCAAGATAGACTTCTGTTTTCGAGGGCGGAGAAGCTTCAACAGACCAGTGAGCACAGGTAGAGCCGGAAGGCGTAGATATTGGCGTGTGTGGCCAGTTGACCTGCTATCGGAAGTGCTAAGTCCAGCGTCCTAAGCCTCGTTACAGGGTAGGACTAGGCTCACCGTTGGCTCCGCGGATTACGTCGCTCACACCTGACTTCCTGCTACCAGTTCTCGGATAGAATGAGGAAGCCTTTCGAAGTTCCCGAGTACAGAGGCCTGTTGCGTCTTGATAATGTGTTATGTCCGCCAGGCTTCACGATCCTCTCGCAGTTGCTTCCGGATTTCTAGATGAGTTACCTTGGGGGCCGAGTAGTGCTGGTTGATGGATGGAATATTCTGGCGTCAGTGCAGCCATGGGCAGGGCGAAACCCACTTTACTCTTCACGGTTGTGTTTCACACACGTTTCGCATAGTCTACGAAGTAAAATGGTTGCGAACAACATTGACGTAATAGGAACGGGGTCAATCCCTCAGCGATTTGCATACGAAGAGCATGAGCCATTTTCGAAAATGCGGGCGGTGTTGTCCAAACCCCAGTCATTTGGAACGACTTCACTGACCCAGTGTTTCTGGAACGGAGCCGCCAGCCCTATAACTAAGGCTGGGACTTCATTTACGAAAAGGGCAAGCGGGAGTGCGCCTTGGCTGAATGCCTTGTGACGTTCCATAAACGTTATCTCAAGATAGACTTCTGTTTTCGAGGGCGGAGAAGCTTCAACAGACCAGTGAGCACAGGTAGAGCCGGAAGGCGTAGATATTGGCGTGGGTGGCCAGTTGACCTGCTATCAAAAGTGCTAAGTCCAGCGTCCTAAGCCTCGTTACAGGGTAGGACTAGGCTCACCGTTGGCTCCGCGGATTACGTCGCTCACACCTGACTTCCTGCTACCAGTTCTCGGATAGAATGAGGAAGCCTTTCGAAGTTCCCGAGTACAGAGGCCTGTTGCGTCTTGATAATGTGTTATGTCCGCCAGGCTTCACGATCCTCTCGCAGTTGCTTCCGGATTTCTAGATGAGTTACCTTGGGGGCCGAGTAGTGCTGGTTGATGGATGGAATATTCTGGCGAACGTCGAGAAGTTCCAGTGATCTCATTTAGAACCGGTGGTTGGTAGCCGAACGGGCACCGCAATATGCACTGCATACCGTATGTGTGCCCATTGTGTTTCAGTGTCGTCTCGTGGGTGGAGTTCTAGAATATAGGCAAGTGCACGCAGGTAAGCCTAAAGCGTGTATGTTCCTACTGATTTAACTATGCCAATTTTTGGTTGATGAAGCATAAGAATTGGCACATAGCAGTGAATGGACTGGATCCACATAAGTGCTCCAGATTGATTTATAGTCTCGCAAACAGCCACACCACCGATAGCTGACGGTCATGTGGTCAATCTGTGTCCACTAAGTGATGAGTGCATAGAACGTCGGAAATTAGTACTTATCAGTAACAGACCGTAATCGGCACACGGCTGTAACAAATGTCCATTGTTGTCTGTTCGACGAGTACAGAATGGGTGTGTGCCACCTGCGTCACCTTCGTCAACAGTTAGCCTGTCTACCTGAACACCCAAGCCCAGCCAGTACTACAATGTCTGTTCGCTGCGCTATGTGTAGAAGGTGGTGCTAAAATCATCCTTGACTGTGTCTGGACTACAGTTTGTGGAGATACATGTCACAACGGACGCATCATTTGTGGTGGTCGACCCTCGATGCTCTAAGCATAATTTCAAGTCTGACAACGCGAAGCCAGCTATCGAGGGAACACCGTCAAACAGCGTCTTCTCTGCGTATGTGCCTAGGACAATTCCAACGCCGGCTTGGCGTGTGGTTCGGGCCGCGTGATCTCCAGATAAGCGCACATTGTACCCGCATGGTAAAGCATCTGACGACGATTGGAGATGTAGCACTGAGCTAGAATCCTGGAGCCCTGTTTCAACAAGACAGTGGACATCGATAGCAAGGGTTTCCAAAGTACGTGCAAGGGTTACTTGCTGACCTATGTGTATAGGGGTTCAAACATTAAAGGTGACAAGCTTAACTGATGTTCGGTGGCGACAAGGGGAGTTTTTCTCCATCATACAAATATATCACCTTGGTATTTGACACATTATCATTCTGGCTGCGACTTCTATCGCGAACAACGAATGAGGTAAGTCTCTGATGTTTGCGTGCAAACGGGATTGGGAAGGATCACCGTCATCATCATCATCATAGCAGCCATGAGCCTGACCAAAGGTACTGTGGCTCGGGCCGCCGCTCACCTCAACAGTGACGTGGAATATTCTAGAAAGAAACGTTTCTTAAGAAGGTAGACAAATACTAAAAGAAGACTAAACGGAAGAACTAGAAATGGTATGGATACAGGTACGCCATTGACTGCGACACACCGCCATCTCGGCTAGCGTCTCTAACCAACGGTTTGAGTGATCACGAAGACCCCATCCAGACAGGCAATGCCTGCCCACTTTGCTCAATGGAGCAGTCAAGGTCTTCATATTTCGTGACCACGTTGTTGCTTGACCACCACGCGGTTTTACCCAACTGTTGGTGGCCTCGGTGTACAATGCCCGGTACGGTAAACGCTCAGCTGGCATACGGAGCACGTGACCCAACCATCGCAAGCTGTGCAACGTAATTAGTTGACCAATTGATCGCACATCCCGAGTGTTCCGGAATACGCGCCGGCGAACTGCCACATTGCTCACGCGATCAGTCCATTTAATGTGGGCCAATTGACGGAGACAACGATGGTCAAACACAGCAAGCCTGTTGATATCTTCCTTGTGAAGAGGCCACGTTTCCGAACCATACAACAAAATGAAACGCACGCAGGCATTATATATCCTTCCTTTCAGCGACAACCGAACGTCTTTGCGACGCCACAGATGGCAAAGGCAACTCGTGCCCTTGCTATCTTCCTTGATATCTCATCAGCAATATTACAGGCTGACGAGATAGTGCTACCTATGTATGTGAAACTGTCTACAGTCTCAAACGGATCACCTGCAATAAAGAAAGTAGGGGTGGAAATGTCCCAGTCTTGAAGCAGCACTTTGCACTTTGAAGGTGTGAAGCGCATTTCATAGAGACCAGCCCGGTCACTCACCTTGTTCAGCATGGTCTGCATGTCTTCGGCAGAGGGGCTAAGTAAGACAATGTCGTCCGCATACTCCAGGTCGGTCAATCTAGCGCCAGGAAGAAGCTCAACACCAAGCCCACTGGATTCACGAAGCGCACCCTCCAGAATGTCGTCCATGACAAAATTGAACAGGAAGGGGGAAATCGGACACCCCTGACGAACACCACTAGAAGTGATGAACGCTCGAGACAGTTGTCCATAAACTCTCACTCTGCTTGCAGAGTGAGCGTACAGCGATCTCAATAGATTCACGTATTTCTCTGGTACTCCCTTGCGAAGGAGACAGCTCCAGAGAACGTTACGAGCAACTGAATCGAATGCAGCCCTCAGGTCCAAAAAGACCACGGCCGTCGGCTGCCTATATGAATGCCGATGTTCCAAGATCCGTCGTAAGGTAAAAATGTGATCAACACACCCCCGACCGGATCTGAATCCTGCTTGTTCTTCACGTATCTGACTTTCTCTGGGTTTAGTGAGCCGACGTAAAATGAGGCCAGTGAGTAACTTGGACGCAACAGACACCAAACTGATGCCTCTGTGGTTGTCACATAGACTTCGGGACCCCTTTTTGAAAACGGGAATGACTGTTGATGTGTACTTCTTCAGTCTCCCAGATCGTCTGCAGAAGTTTTGTTAGTTCTGATAGCAACCTCACTCCACCATCCTTGAAAGAGAAGGAGAGAGAAGGTCTGGTCCAGGAGCCTTATTACGCTTCATTAACCTGAGCTCCAGGACCACTTCTGATTCCGACGGAGGACCGTCTGGAATGTAATAGCTGACCAATCGAGTCCCGTCGTCCACATGATCTGGTTGAGGCCAACTGAACTGTTCTTCAAAATGTTCAGCCCACCTCTCAAAGATCACCAAGTAGAGTTACTTGACAAAAGACGGAGAAACGAGACAAAATGAGTTAATGCGGTAAAATTTAAAAGGAGAACATATCCGAACGCCGAAACCTTATTCATTAAGTTGTGACAAGAAGGCATGACAGAGTTATTTATTGGTTTGGTTTTGACTTCCTAATTTTGCAGGTGGGATACATTCTCGTTTGTTCATGCCAAATCGAGAAGTTCACTTGAGGCTCCCGCACTTGGAGCCTTTGGTTCCAAAAAAACCTAACCCACAAGGCAGTGGGACGAAACATGGAGTCCCCAGTTCCATACTGAACCGGTGACCGGTAGTGGTTCGGTTCAGACTTCCGATAGAGTACCCGCTACCCTGCATAATGAGATAATCCGTACGCCATCCTTAGGATTTGTGCACGGTTGATGGGGACTGGATATATCCGTACGCCAGCACACCGGACGGACAGCATGCTGATCGGGAACCCAGGCGCCGCCGTTGGGGCACCTGAAACCTTTTGTGGTGGGGCAACATACGCCATGAAGTAGTGCTGACAAAGAGCCTATGTGTCGTTTTATAGGAAACCTGGCTGCCAATGTTGAATCCACTACGCCCTGGTAGTACTACCTCTTGTCCACGACTGCTTATTCGCCAGGAGAACCCCGCTTAATTCACAGTTGGCGTTTGCGTGAAAAGCCGCCCCTCAGTCCTCAACGTGGGCATGCGTCCGTTGGCCTTGAGCTAGTCCACCCGTTTACTCGGCGGTACCGGAGGTTGTATCGATTTTCCTTCTAAGACGGTTAGGTCATCTGGCCGCTGTCGTTCCAACAAAAAACTTATTGGAAGTTGAAGTGTGTTACTTTTCCGAGACTGAAATGCATGACAACTCCTAACTTATAGAACGATCTAGTTTAAGTTAATTGTGCACTCCGGGTGATTTCGTGGCCGCATCATTCGATCAGGGTTGATTGATTGTAGTGTTTGAGGCACGAACTACAGCCACAGTGATAGGATTAATTGTTAGCAATATACTTTGTTTTACCCTCCTGGCAAAATCTATTGAAACTGGCCAGCACTCCCCCCACCGAAATCTTTTCATCATGTTCGTTTATTCTCGTGCCGAATGCCATGTCCGTTGTTTACTCTCTCTTTCACTGTTCTGTATGCTGCTCTAAATTCGACGCAGTTCTCGTCAGGTCACCTAGTTGGGAAAACTCGAGTTTCGCTGGCGAATTCGAACCGATTCTGACGAGTTTGAGCTAACAGCATTGCTCGGGTAGCGGTTGGCGCCCATTGCAACTCTACGCTGTTAACAGTTGACTTCCCATCAACACATTAGAACACATCCAAGTTTCATATTTCATTGGACGATGACCTCACTTACCGTGACGGCTCTAAATCAGGAAACTGGCTTTGCTTCTGATAGCATGTGTAGACCAAACTACCTTAGGAACTAAACTTGACAAATTACGGCCTCTAACCATGGCTGACCTGTGATGTTGGAAACGGTTCAAACAGCGGGTGTCGCATATTGCGTCGCCGGATATCTAAAGTGCCCTCAAGATTGTTAGTTGCTAAATGGAACATTTTCCGTGACAGTTCGCGCATCAGGCCAAACAGGAATACTCGTAAAACTCAGACGCAGCCCAATCATTCTTCGTGGCGTGTAGCTACCTCAGAAAGTCAATGAACTGGGAACAGCCCTCGTGTCTGGTAGTAATGACGGTTTTCATCTTCTCTGCTGCCGGACGGAATGTTCATTTCGCGATGAGACTAAAGCAGTTGAGTTACATTCTTGATAGGCCAAATCATTGATGGATAGCTTGGTTGGTCTTCCTCACCCACTACGATACTGCCGTGTAGCGGTTACGTTTGTGCTTGGAACCGCCTACGCACTCTGAGATCCGCGTTCATATATTTCTATTGGACTGCTGATCTAGACAGCCTCAAGCTGTGGCTTATCAAAGTTAGTAGTGAGATTTTAATGAAAGCCTTGTTCCCTTTGCTTCAGTTTGTGTGAACGGCATAGAATATCCGAAACTCACATCACGTTTGAATTCGTTTCATGCTAAATGTGATACTCCTTCAGTTTAGGAGTTAGGAACTGATGAAGAACATGCAAGGTTACGTCCAAGATCAGATTCTGGTTTTTCGTCAGCTTCCAGAGCAACGTACCTTTAGCTAACGTTTGCCATTTCCCGTGATTACAAAGATGTGTTCGATTCACTGAGTTGGTTCACACCATTGGAGGCGTTTAAATACGAAAATATTTCGGAAAGGAGTGGATACATTGTGCACGCTGTTTATTTCGGTTGGACTATGACGAAACGTCTAAAAGTGTTTCGCAGCGTGGTCATTGTGACGACCTAACAGGTCTATAATGAGAACTTGAACGAGAGAATGAAAGGACAGCTTGTTTCTGAATATGGGGGTTCAAGGTTGCTTTTAATAAATTTCAGCCTGGTGATTTCAAACCAACATGGCTGTTGCAGGCTCATTCATCTGATCGACACTAGGACTTTAGTTTCCCTATAGTGAGTTACATCAAACATTTGTTGATTTCTCATTATCCTGATCATGACGTTTAAGATCTGCCTATTGAGTGAGAGGAACGATAAGCTGAAAAGCTTGGGATCACTGGTCTAAACGATTCAACACAAAGAGTAACGCACATCAAGGTTCTGTGTGTTTGACCATTTCTGTTCACTTTTGTTGTAGACGAAGGAATAGCGTTTTTTCTACGACGCTCACAAAACAACCTGGGTCTGCTTATAGGAAGTTGACTGGTATTGACTGTGACTACCATAAGGTGTCGTTTGACAGTTTTGAGGTGACTTAAGTAACGATATACCATATGTCCGGCTGTGCTGAGTACTCGTGAGGGCTGCTCTTAACAATTTCACTACACTAAGTGCTTACACACGACTGCTGTGGACATGTAGACTTACTGTTGAAAACTGAAGTTATGTAGATTACTGATAGGTCCGTGTACCTAAGCCGTATTGACAAGCGGGTGGTGTAGGAGGTCAAATAGGGATCGTATTTCTAATCCACTATCCTAACCTGGTGATCAGGCCTGTGGACTACGTCATTTGACAGGTCTATACTAACCAATACCTCGACCCGACCAGACAATCTTGTTGAAGAGTCTACAAAAGGGCATTCGGACAAAGAATGGTTGCACTCATTAGGTTGTAGAAGTGATCAAGTAATAAGGTACGATCCTGTGAGCATACGGCAGAATTATTTGCATGGCTGTGGCTTCGCAGTCTTCCGATTAAGGAAGACGGGGTTTGCAAAATGTACCCTCAAACAAAAGGCACTCCGATCACCTAGTGGTTTACCATCAACGTGTTACCCATTACGGTGGAAACACTCGGTCTGGTTCAGAAGTCCGATGTGACTTCAGTTCCATCCAGTGCGCACAACAATGACCAAAGTCATGTATCCCCGTCTTATTCTCTGCGCCTTGGGACTAGCCAAACACTGTCAAGTAAATCGGACTACTGCGTCATTGTGTAGGGAAGTCCCTCAATAAAGTGAGACTTTGCCGTCCAATGTGCACGTTCTCACGCCATTCGTGCTTTGGCGTTTGCAGACGGGTACTCCGATCCACACCACAGTAAGGTTTCCATTCAAACATCGCGTGCACTCCTGCGTGGTCCTGTGCTTTTGGGTGAGGTCGTCGGTCGTGGGCTTCCCCCTATCTTTTCTCGCACGTTGGCCTAATTTCGTTGAAAAGTGACTACTTCGATCTCATGCGTTGTTCGTGGTTCATCCGCTCTGGTCTTCGTCGCTCCGTTGAGATGATCCACTGTCGGACTATTTGTCTTCTCGACCAAGTTACTCACCACATTTAAGTCTTGATGCGGCCTCTCGGGAGAGCCCTATCTATAGCGTTGCAAGTCAGACTTTTAAGTCGGGTGCCGGACGGGCTTCTCGAGTCGCCCTCCACGAAGCGACCGGGAATTACCAGAAGTTTTTCGGACAGCAACATTGCCCATCCATTGCCACTTTCTGACACCATTTTGCGTCCGTCACAGTTTGTTTGTCTTTCTTGTACTTTCGAGCGGCAATTGCTTTCCAGGGCAGTGACAACTGATAAATATTAACATTTTCCGATGAGCATATCAACCAGCTGCTTTGACGTTTACTGTCTCAATGATGGGGTTTGATGTGTACTATGTATCGGTGGTTGCTGCAGTGTTATTCACTGAAGTTCACCTCTAGATTCCTGTCGATCCCATCGCCTCTCCCTCCGGGTCTTTGATGATGCCGAGGCTGAATCTTGTGATCAGGCTGGCGTAAGTATCGCGCTTGGTTCCAAAGCAAAGCAGTGTTCGCTCCAGTGTATTCCAGTGGCCAGTCGCCTATGAGCTGTCAGACTCAGTATATGGGTTAAAGCACCTCAACACGAATCGACGAAGCACGTTGTATTCATTATATTGACGTATTCTCCAACGAATAGCTAGGCGGATGGCATGCATCGGCCGTTTCATCAGCCGTCTTAAGCAGACCAAACGCGCAGATATAATCATAACCGACGATCTCAGTGATCAGCTTAACCGTCTTTTTCCAGATGTGAAGTGGCTGATTGGCATGTTTGGTCCGGCACAACGCACTGGTAATATTGGGAGACTGCTGCAACCATGCACATCTCAAGGGTGCCGTATCTCGCTTACCACATTTCGGCACGGGGGGAAGCATTGTATCAAATGGAGGCGGCTCCATGCATCGTGGACATAGAAAAATGGTTTAATCAGGGTAGAGAGAAGACGTTGTGATATTTCGACATTTCGTTTGCTCTCCTTCACAAACGCGAAAAATGCCAGTTATATACATCATACAGATGAGGACAAACGGGGACTAGACACGCCTGCAAACACGAAGTATTATATAATCCGGACCACGGCAACTCGATAGGTCGCCTCAATCACTTCTGTGCATATAACGTCGGCTGGTAAATTCGGATAAGCATCACTTCGTAGGAAGTCAGTAACATCGGGTTTCCATTAGGCAACGGTTTCTTCAATGGGTTTACTCGGTCGATCTTGTGACCCGTTGTCATGAGGTGTTTAGAAGTCGACCAGGTATCGGTCAGTCAGGTGGCACCACTCTGCGAAGGACTGCCGTGTCTCTCGAAGCAGCCACCTGCACTCGGATCACGTTGTTGTGCGTGTCCGTATTGCTGTCATTTGCTCGAAGGTCGCGCGGTGAACTATCATAGTCAAGGGCAGCTATGCGTCACTAGTTTGTGCTGATATTTAACTGCCATACAACCATGAAGCAAAGAACAAGTTCTCGACAAGAAACTCCTAGGATGAGGAGGAAGGAACTCAACTGTTAGAAATAACTACATTTGCGCTTAAACGTTCAATGCCATGTGCTTACACCTTGTAAACATGCAGCCGAGCTACAAGTGAAAGCAAGACGTCATCAGCAATACAGCTTCCTTATGGCTTTCACTAAGTGCACTTACTTCACAGACAGCTTGGCCAAACAACGTCATCCTTCACGCCACTGAGATGGATTAACCGATATCTATATCAGTGTCTCCAGCCACCCACCCTGTAAGTTGCCCTTGTTTCTAGACCCGGAGGTTGCTTTCGGTTGCTCGTAATGTTCCCTGTAACTGTCCTTTGCAAAGGAGTCTCAGAAAAGTACGTGAACCTGTGCATGCCCTTATTGTAAATGCGATGAAAGTATGTAAACAAGTGCTAGTGGTATCCACCAAATGTGTCCGGTCCCTCTTTTCCCGCTCAGTTTTGTTGTGGACAACCTCTTGGAAGGTGCGCCTGGCGAATCCAGTGGGATTTGTGTTGAGTTTCTCTTTGACACTAATTTGACTGGCATGGAGTCGCAAATGACATTGTCTTGCCTCACCCCTTTACCGAAGTCGCGCAGACCACATTGAACAAGGTGAATAACCTGGCTGGTTTATGTGGATTGCTCCCCAAACCTTCAGGATTCCAAGCGTTGCTTCAAGACTGGGCATTCTTATTCCCAAATTCTTGTTTGTGGGCCGTTCGTTTGAGACGGTGAATTTTTCCACATACTTAGGTATCATCATATCTTCGGATTGTAATATTCCTCATGAGATATCAACAAGAATGACAGACACCTGTTGCCTTTGTCAACTTGTATCATCTGTGGCGTCCAAATGACGTCCAATTATGACTGAAGGGGAGATGTATGTGCACTTTCCATTTTGCCATGCAGTTCGAAAGTAGCCTATTTGCAATGAAGATTCAAAGACTTATTGTTTGATCATGGTCGTTTCCACCAGTTAACCCATGTCAATTGAGGCGATCGCGTGAGCAACGAGACCGTTTGTCGTAAGATATCCGCACCAAATTTGGTACGAATGAAGTTGAACAGTTTGGGCGTCGTGTTTAACATGTTGTTGATAAACAGACTGAGAATAACACAACGTTACGAGCAAGTTGTAATACTCTGCGTTTCAACCACCTCGGGTGGTCTTCCTCGAATACAACTTTCCTGAGGAAGGCCACCCGAGGTGGTTGAAACGTAGAGTATTACAACTTGCTCGTAACGTTGTGTTCTTCCCAATCTGTTTATCAGTGACCGTTTGTCATTTTCTTATTTCCGAATGCGTGGGGCAGAATGTACGGTTGCACAGTCTGCGCTGATCGGGTCACGTACTCCTCATGCCAGCTGAACATTCTCCGCATCGGGGATTATTTACTGGGGTCATCAACAGTTGAGTAAACTCACACGGTGGTCACGCAACGATGTGGTCACGAACTATGAGGACCGCGACTATTCCCTTGAGTAAGCTAGGTGGGTATCACTTGCCCAGTTGGGAACCTTCTGCCCACTCAAATTGAAACCCTGTCCAAAATGACAACCTGCCGCAGGCGGTTGCGTATCTGCATTCATGACATTTTTGTCTAGCCTTATTCTCATCCATCTGTCTTTTTCTGAGATGTTCAACGTCGCTGTTGCGATGAGCAACGACTCGAGACACAGTACCTTCTAGTAGTTGTTAATAGTCTGTTAAACGTCAACTCCACCTGTGTAGCTTTGATCAGTCGGTGGGAACTGTAGCTGAAACTGTCT
>QNGE01003690.1:63412-73808 GCA_008508345.1 Paragonimus westermani | reverse complement strand
TATTCATGGTTGTGTGTGGGCTGAGATACTGCCAGGACGCCCAGACCTAGACAGGAGAACGATTAGGGTTCTCAACCAAAGCCTTTGGCTCAAAAGCCTGTACCGCAAGGCAGCGGGTGGGTGGCGGTGTACCAGAAATGGTACGTTTTTCAGGAAGAGATGCCAACCATCTTCCAACCCCCAACCTGGAGGACCAGGAGACTGTAGTTGTCAGACCTCTACCTGTTGGCCTGCCTGGTATGAGTAACTCTGTCCAGTTTAGCCCAAAAGGTCATAGAGATGCGCAAGCCGTCACACTGTTGTTAGGTCATGCACAAAGAATGCCAACTAACCTTGTACCACAACCGACTGGCTTAAAGTGCGCAGCGAACGAATGATGACTTGACATAGAGAAATGAAGGCAGTTACGTTCATCTTCAGGGTGGAAGCCCGCTACTCGCAGTCTACGGTTGGAGATGTAGAGGGATGTGGCGATTGATAGGATTCAGTGACGTCATTGGCTATCTGGTGAGGTGGAGCAATGAGGTCAATGCCACAAAACACTCATCACGTAACCACCGTCTTACTCACATTCACAGCTCGCTTGTTTCTATGCGAACTACGGTCACTTTGAGGTTGATCGGTTGAGTTTGGGTACAGAGTTGGTATGCCTTAAAGCCTAGTCCACTACTTTTCTTGATCTCCAGAAGAGAACCATTTTAACGTTTTTGAAGATTATAGGGTAGTTAAGCATCATTATCAAACACTGATGTACTCACTTCAATATTGTTACCGAGAGAGAATTATTTGAGATCAGCTCTTTTTCTCTCAAAAAAGGAGTGTAAAACCCGAACCAGTTCTATCGGTGTCGCTATCGGCTTGCCATATACGTGCTAGAGTTTAAAGTTTGTGACTGAAGACGGTAAACGAAATCTCAACATCTCGCGATACCTTCATTCGTTAGTGGCAGAGTAAAGGCGGACAAATAGTTTCCCAGAATATGCAAATTAGAGAAAACTGTCAAGGGTGCACAACTTCTAATAATTCGAATTCCCGTAAACTCGTAAGTGATATAGTGCGGAGGCAGAGTTTGACTAGTTCAAAGAAACGCACTGCTGAACAAAGTGTAGATCATGGTCGGTTAGCTACTTAAGATAGGATTGGCATACTTGGCTGCTTTACGAACAGTTCAGTAGAGAGAGAGAAGCTGATCAATAAAGGGTGCCGTGGAAGAGTAACAACGACGTCAGACAAGAACTTCTAGGTAGTCCATACACGTTACATTTTTGAGCCTCCGTGTTCTTCACTTTTTCACTTGCTGTTACTTAGATGGTGAAGGGGTTTGAGAACTAAAATCTACAGGATCAAACACCTACGCATTGACGACATCACCTCGTGTGGTGATTAAACGTCTACGATCCAAATATTAAGCTCGCTGAACTGGAGCGGTTGGTTGTGAAGGCTCTGAAGTAAACAACACAAAGACTTTATTCACAAGTCGTTACCATCTGACATACGCACCAGCCTAATATCTACCCATCCATGCAGAACTAATGAGACAATGTTTGTTTGCTTACTTCTTATCAGTTTTGCTGAACATCACCCAACTGACATTCCAGTTACCTCTGTGGAGTTCATTCGGTCTTGGTAAGTTGACTGACGAAGATCACAATTTGGTGATCAGTTATAATGTGGACTCTGGGCTGATGAGTTATCGGAAGTCAGATGAAAGAGCATGGACGCAGTGACCCATGGATAGGTGATTCAATGGACTATGGACCTTCCCACAGAGCGACGTTAAAGCCACCTAGTCCATGCGTCAGCTGGTATCAGCTAACTGGAAAATGTATCAGTTCTAGATCACACTGACAATCGTTTAGGCAAAAATGACTTGTTGTAAGACCACCTGTTAATAACACTATCTACCCAGAAAAACTGTAAGGCCCAATAACAATAATGCTACGACTGACCAATGGAGATCTCTACTGGTACAGAGCTGCAGCTTAAGTGAGCTTGCAATGAAGATGTCACCCTTTTCTGAGCGAATTCATAATGAGTGCGCAGTTCATTTTTTTGTCAAATGCTTTACGGTACTCGGGACATGGTGCCCTGTCAGATAGTGATAAATAATATAGTGGGTTCGTATGGAAGTGATTTAATCCGAGGATGAATGTTACCCAGCGGTTTTCACCCAGGTGGACGATACTGGGGTGGGAATACACGCGCCTAAAAGTGTAGACAGTTGGAAGTGGGGACCGTGCCCAGATAAGGACAAATCTGAGCCGACCTCAAATGTTAGCTTCGTTCGGCATTGTCAAGTGTGCATGTGTGATGTGTGCGAGCCGAGCGCTGGAACCCACCTTGTCCACTTTCTCTCTCTCGAAATGTAACGAACTCTGCTATCAATTCGATCATGGTCATGAGAATATCGGCTAATACAGGGTCGGGATAGGCGACCATTGCTACGCCATCAACACGCTGACGCCTTTGTCTCGAAATAATACCTTACATTATGTGGCCAACAAGAAAATATGGCTTATCAAATGCGAACTCATAAACACTGTACGCCAACTTACCTATACAAATTCAGATTTTAAGACGGGAAAGGTTACGTAGATCGTACGGACAAAGGCTTTGGTGTGAAGACCGGCTGGTATGCCACGAGGTGGCTGTTGAGATCGATGGTGCAGCCAGAACACAGGCGTTAACCTAACGCACCAATTACTAAACATTAGTTAGAGACCGGTCATCCTAGTGACCCTGAAGGTTAGGTATTTTGCAACATCATGAATAACCGCATTTTTCAAAGTTAGTCGAAGTGGGTGATCTGCGTGTATCCTAGCAGAGATTACGTGAGCACATAATCTTTGGGGTTCCATTCGAAAGTGATCTGACCCCAATCTGCTCGACCCAAAAACCATGTTCGTCTGTACGTTTTGTGACTGGTAAGAACAAACTACCTAACTGAAGTGGTAAAGCGACCTAAACTCATTGGATTGAGTTGAAGAGGTCTGATTGACGATCATGTCCTCTCAGTCCACCAAAATGGTACTAGCTGCGAAATCAATTGGCGCATGCCAAATGTGTCCAACAAAATGTCCACATGGAATGAAACTGACCGGAGCCAGATCTGGTTTGCGTAGCGAAGCCACATGTACAGAGCGACTTGTTTGTAGAAAATGGCAGTTATCTTGAGAGATTCGTCTAAATTCAGCAACATGTTAAACGAAAAAGGTGGAATTCGTGTGATCGAGAGAAGCATTCCTAGAAATGAAGGAAAGCTAAAATAACAGGGTCCGATTGATTCCATGACATTCGAACGGATTCGATCAACTGGAACCAAAATACCGAGACTATGTGGTTCACCGAAGGTTCTAGAGGAAGGATGGCCATTACGCCCGATTACTGATGGGCAATTCTCCATATCATTCGATAGCACAATGGCTAACAGAGCTACTGGAAACCGTGTGGAAGGGCATCACAGTGCCCTGGCTAAAAGGTACGTTCGAGTTCGTTGATTCCATCCAACCAATGAATGTGGAAAACAAAGGGTTTTCCATAGATATATGTTCTCCATTCACGAGCGTACTACTTGCAGAAACCCTTGACTACCTCTGTGAGTATATTCGTTCCGAAAGTTCACATATGGGCTCGCTCAAAGACACACTCAAGCAGCTGACACTAAATTGTAAGCAGAACGTACGGTTTCAGACTGATGGGGGAAGATACCGCCGCAAGGACGGCATTGCGATGGGGTCACCGTAAGGCTCACTGTCGGCTAATATCTTCATGACAATGTTAGAACTACGCTTCGTGGGATTATTGACCGTAATACTTTCTATTACAGGTACATGGACGACACTATCTCTGTGGCTGATGAAACTGTGGATCAACATAGCCCGCTTGCTGAGTCACATCCTAGTCCCCACTTCACAATCGATGCCGAGAAAGATGGATGAGTATCCTTTCTGGATGTGACACTGAACCGTCGTGCAGACGGTTCGGTTCAGAAAGGCATACACAGGAAAGGTACTTTAAACGGCCGGTACACTCACTTTTTCAGTTAGGTATCAGACAGAAAAGAAGTTCCATTCGTGGTTTGACACACAGAACCACGAAGATATGCACTGATAACACGACTAAAGCAGAGACGATATCTATTACGGCGAACATCCGCAGAGAACGCCTACCTCAAACTTTATTGATAGGCGCATGGAAATGACAGCAGTGAAAATTAAATCCTATTTGCGGGAGAGAAATCGGTTCACATGATGCTAGACTAAAAAAGCGAGGAGCTGACTGAACTGGTGGCTTGTAGGATGTTACGCAACTGAAAAGACTTATGGTGCGGCACAACTGCGAATCTCATTCAGATCCAACCCCGTAGTCCACGGACAACTCTACGGTGTTGTCCAAATATGATCTCATTTTTTGTTTACTCTCTCACGCGCACATGAGATGTGGTTTCTAACTGTAAAAAATTTTGACAGTTACCGACTAGAACAGTAACATATTTTTTACGTGCATTGAAGTCCACTCTGAAAGTAGCCCATAAAACTGTAAGTGTCCTGCCGGAATTTTGATAAGTGGCACGTGAACCAGGGTCGTCCAAGTTGATGGACACCACAAGACCCATGATGCTGCATTTTCCACAGAGGCGTTTCTCAGAAAGACGCAGTCAAACTAAGCAACATGGTGCTACAACCTACACATGCTATTGGGGGTTGGCTGAAGCATTGGTGCGACAATTCAGAAGTCTTTGTGAGTAAAGAAGATTCAACTGCTCTGGTGTATGCGCTAAGCGTGTCCGATCGCTGTACGATAGCTGCATGGTGTTTTCGGTCAACGCGGTGCTGACATTCTCTCATAATGTGCTGGGGTGTAACGCTAAGGTTCTGCTCAGTACTAGTCATAATACTGGCGCGTATATCTGCGACAGCTGTTGGTTGTAGGTTGCAGACAAAACCACAACATCCATGGTGATCGCCGTCGATCGAATGGAGCCTGAAACACTCGCACTCCTGGCTGACAATTCTCGCGTAAGTGAGGTGACAATGCACATTCTATTTAACAAGATTGGAGCAAACACTGAGTAGTTACAAAAACACCAGATATCTTTGTGAGCGTTTGAACGGTTTAGTCGGAAAGGCAGATCCGTGGGAGTTTATAAAGAATGAAATTGTCTGGAACGTTCGGAAATAACCAATCCGTCCAGCATCGGACGAGTTTAAGTTTAAATGTCTTCGCAAACCTTGAACTAGATTTGGAAGATGCGGTTGACAGCTGAGTTTAATGAGAATTCCGTTACACTGATAATAATCCCCACCGTAAGCGTTGTCCACTTGATGTAGGGAAGATTGACAGTCTGCTAGGTACATTTTGCAACCTTCAGCTGCACGATAAACAAAGTCCGATCATCACTGCGGGATTCAAAAATCTTGTTATCAGGCGTTATGTTATAGAATGACGGTAGAGGGTTGACGATGTACGCCTAAGCAATATTCGCTTCTCAGATGCTTTTCTTCTAGCCCACTACTGTAGAAGGCAGACCAGAATTGATGAGCATATTGTATGACGTACTACCGAGTAAACTTACGAAGGACAGACTCTACGTACAATGGCAAAATGCTTAATTGCTCAATGCAAGAAAGACCAGTCAGGATGCAGAAAAACAATGGACAAGTAATCATTCAGGAGCAGCATAACATCGGCAGGCCTCAGTCAATTGAAGGTGGCTGTCCCAACAATTTCTACGCCTAATTTGTAACTAAGGGTCACCTTTTAGGCTGATCAACAAGCACTAGACTGACGCCTCACTCTAGCTAAAGCTTACCATAACCCCTAAACGTCAGTCACAATTAGCTGAACGTTGCACATATTGTCCAATCGTCTCAGAAGCCGTAAAAACTGTATTACAGACACTAACCGATAGCTACATACTCTTAAATTGTGCATTATAACCGGCACACCGCTTATACATTTGCTAGATTAACAGGCTTGACGTGATACTCACATGTATCAATGTTGCTGCTTGAATTAGGTCTTCAAACTGATACCAATCGAGCCATTTGTTCTGCCCACTGCGGAGGTTTAGTGTTGTGACCATAAAAGACGATTGGCTTAGGAATTTTCTTAGTGTCAGACACCAAGTGCAAGATGTGAGAATGGACAACAGCGTGCAATAACTAGCATGGCTAATATGTCACAGTAGCCGTATAAAGCTAGGTTTTCTGTTAAAACGCCCCACATAGAGTACCCATTGGCGTATTTTTGACGATATAGTACACTGGGAATACGAATAGGTGGAATGAATGAAGGTTGAGAAAAGCCATTTGGTCCAAATTACGCGTGCAACCGGTTGTGACGTGTCAGCGTCTGCAGCTGGTGAACTGTAACATTCTTAAGATCTCAGCCTCCAACAGCACGGGAGGTTTCGCGTACTTGACAACAGTGTAATACGGGCCAAACAAGCTGCCATACGACTCAGGTGAAGAAAATCATCTTTTTTTTACTTTGTAAAACATTTCATCCCCCACATCCACTTCTACAAATCAAAGCAGCTGCAGGGTTCATGTTCACTTAACAGGACAGTCATTGCTCTCTTAACTGTTTACAGGCTCATATCAATGGGGAAAATGATTGACACTTCACTATGACCAACAGAAAGCATGGTTCCACCTTCGCAATACTCTACGGGAAGAGGGCTGCAGGTCCACATCTGCCTGTTTGGCTGTGATAATTCCGTCGTGTCTAATGTGATCACAACTGTGTAACCCAACATGTTTGCTTTATTAGGAAATAAACCGGAATTCAAACTTTAGTCGCGGAAAGTATACGCACTACTTTCCTTAACTATTGCAGTCCACCTCTCCGTATGTTGTCACCTCGTGGTCCAGTGGATAGGTGGCTGTACTGTCGTCTGATGTTTATTTGTAGGTCGTGAGTTCGATTCCCGGCTGTGGGTGACGCCTTTCTGATCAGTACCAAATGTTTGCAAGACTGTGCATCAACGGTGAACTTTAACGAGGATAAGTGGGAAAACAGGCGTCAAAAGTGAGTAGTGCTCAACTTATACTTACTATGTCAGTGAGACTTACGGCAACCCGTCTGTCCGTTCTGTTGTCCACCCAGGACTAGGCAAAGTAACACGAATTCAACAAACCAGAGTGAGGCTGTATACAGATGGTATCCAACTATGGGTGTGTAACTATTGACTAGAAGAATGATTAGACTAACCAGAAGAAACCACCATTGTGAAACCTGTCTAACATTTTTTGAAATGTAAATTCGCTACACACAATCACAGCAACAAAGCCATACGGCTCTCATCATCATCACCACCAGAGAGAGCAATACGTCAATGTGAACCACTGATGCTTAACTGTCACACAACCATGAAGAAGGAAAAAGGCAATTTCTATAGAGGAAGAGAGAAGAAAATAAGAAGCGAACAAGAAGGGATCTAACTACCAAAAATAGCTACATCTAGATTCAACCACACATCAATGTGCTTACACCTTGTAAACAAACAACTGAGTTACAAGAGAAAGTAAGCCATCATCAGCAAGACAGCTTCCTCACGGACTTCACTGCCCCGCGTCACTAAATGCACACACTTCACAGTCAACTCAGACAAACACAACAACATCCACGCCAATGAGTTTAGTTAGCCACCTTCTCACCTAACGTCTCAAGTCACCGACTCTATGAGTCTCGAGGGTCCCAGCCCAGGAGACGAACCCAATTCACAGTGGTGAAACCCTTCGTGAACGATTTCGTTTGTCTACACCAGGTCATCATCTGTCCATCTCGCACATTGCACCAGTCGGCCCCAGCGTCGGCAACGAGTGTTCGGTGTGGCAAAAGACGGCTCTTAAGTATAGGAAACTGAACACAGGATCCATAATGGGTTTTGCGAAGTTTCCACTTGGCTGATATCACTGCTATTGCTTTCAATCCAGAGATATCAAAGTACATGAACAGAAACCTCGAATTCATGACAATAATGACCTTGACCCGTTGACATAACCAACTGGAATCTAACTACCGGTTGTATCATCCTTTGCACCGAACTGAACGGACCGTACGCTGGAGCGACCAAGCCTTGCTGACCGATCACCCTTGTGCAACTACGCCTCTACACTGAGTCTGAACAATCGTTGTTGTATCTGCCAATAATAATCAAACAGCCATATTGGGGGACACAAGAAATTTGCCACATTCTACACGAACAGTAAAAACCTGATCATTTTGACTGACGACGAGTACTTCAAGTGGTAGTGAGCAGGGAGGTAAACACAACGAGTCTGTCAAAGTACCTACCTACACAGGCAGGGTACTGTGAAAAGGCTGATGATCGAGAGCCTGGATGCTAACACGATGGGCACCTGCGCCAAACTGCTCGTAAACTGTAAAAATCAGAATCCAGTGAAAAGGTGTTGGGGATGTTAAATATCCCAGAAACTGTCCGATTAACCAGTGATGAACATTTGTTACTTTTGTGAATTCGAATTCCTCTTTTTCGCGCCACTATTGCACCATAATTTTCATCTCTCGCGCCGATTTACATACTGGACGCTAATTTGCCTGTTAGTGACCTAGGAAACTCTACACTGAACATAATTCACCAGGTCGCTTGACGAGCTATAAATGCGCAAGAGCTGCGCTTGTAATGTCTTCGGACTAGGACAGTAAAAGCTCTCTTTCTGGCGACCACTATTTTTGCTTCAGGTCTACTTGGGTATCCGCTCTTCGGGGGTAAAACAGCGCGTACGGTATCATTGCGTCGTAGGGATCGTCCCAGTTCAATTGTGTTCGTTCCGTCTCTCCTGATATAACATTTTCGTAGAAATCGCTACAGCTCGATTGCATTCGCTTGGTCGTTCCGCGTTATAAAAGGACACCTAGCCGCACTCATCAACTGACAGATCCGTGCCCATTGAACGAGAGCGCTGTGTTAACGGCGCAAATACTTCCAAACAGCAATGTTACCGTCGGTAGAACTGGTAAGTATCGACAAGGACTATGGTGCGAATTTTATCCGAAAGAGCATTACTGTATGATGATGTCTCCATATGGGAGTTTTCCACTGCTGGTAGATTGAGCAACGTCTCATCGGTTTCTCCTTTCAAAACAGCAAATGCGTAATCACAGGTACGATGGAGTGAGTGGTCACTTTACTCAAGCGAAACGTTAACTGACTCTAGGAGGAACGAACCACGCCAGCATCTTTGACTACGTTCTGCTTGTATGAGTACAACCGATCTCACCATTATAGACAGACGTCGTCGGAGAACTGCAAAAACGTTTGAATTCGATGTCCATAAGAATTAACTTCGGTCATGATGCGTAACCGACTATTCCACACGGATTGTGTACTTGTTTAACGATCGATTGACATCGATTTGGATTGGCCATCTTATCGTCCGTGAGAACTAGTTGCACATACGTCACTTGTTTACATATTGCTCACTGCCCCACGTTGTGTTGACTGCTCTGTACCTGCTCATGTTGCTATTGTTGCAATAAACCGTTTTATCATTCTACTGTCATTCTGTTAAGCCGCAAATGTAACAGACCGCCAGTTCAATTCCCTTTTACGTTAAGTTCGTTGTGTTAATGCGTGGTAAAGGTGTACATAAGCGACTTGACTTCAAAAGCCTAAAGTATGTCGATCAACGGAAAGAGCCGCTTTTCACTGCATGAATCTAACGATCAACAAGACGCACAGATTAGTGGTACTGCACCGGAAAAGTACCGTTAATATAACGAATGAAATTCCTTGGTTCCTGATGAGTAGTCAGCAATTTTGTTTATTTTCAAGTTGACCATCAGTCACATTTGATCGCAGCCTTCGCATTCAGACAGACCTTCCAGCCAGCCTCTTTCAAAAAGAAGCGCTAGATTCGAGTTTCGCTCTCAGAGCCTGTCAGTAGTGCATATCCTTGCCACGGCCGGGAATTGAACTCCGGCCACGCTTTGGATGAGGCGACCGTGTTGACCACTGCGCCAGTGGCCTCACATTGGGCCCGACCGAACTATCACACCTGAACGCTCAACCACTCTCGCTTGTGAGCAGTGATCAGGTTGCCCGATCGTCTCGAGAGGAGACACAGTAACTGGCCAGTTGACTCCAATCGACTGGTTACATATTGATGTTTGCTGTATCCCAGAGACTAGAATCCACGACAGTAGTCAACGTATGGAATTAACAGCACCTTCATTTTCTACCCGATATTGGTCATACACTTAAGGGGACTCTCCGGCCGCCGGCACCGGTCAAGCTGGAGTAGGTATGGTCCTCAGCACAACGGCCGCAGCCGCATTGATAGATTGGATTCCTGTTAATAGTAGACTTTGTGCCGTCCGCTTGGCAGGTTCTGTTAAGGTCAGTTCTAGACGCAAAACCGTCAGAAAT